>PVKA01025304.1:0-33111 GCA_004027165.1 Ctenomys sociabilis
TTGCCTTTTCTGACTCAATTGTTTTTAGTTGTTGTTGTACATTTCCATTTGTATTTCTTCTTTTCGCTTGTTACACTAGGGAGACTTGTTACACATGTGTGTCTGGTTTATTTCACTTATGAGTATATGTTCAAGTGGCATCTACTTCAATATAAATGTTTCAAGTTTATCATTCTTAATAGCTGAGGAATACTCCATTATATAGAAAAATCACATCTTTTTCAACCATTCCTCATGTGACGGACACCTTGGTTGTTTCCAAGATTTTGCTATCACACATTGTGCTGCTATAAATATAGGAACACATACATCACTATGATACAATGTTTTCAGTTCCACTGGGAAAATTCCCAGCAGGGGGATAGCCAGCTTGAATGGGATTTCTAGTCCTACTCTTTTGAGGATTCTCCACACTGACCTCCACAATGGTTGTAGTAGTCTACATTCCCACCAGCAGCAGAGAAGTGTTCCTTTTTCCCCACAACCTGTCCAACATTTGTTGTTTGATGATTTCCTTATAATAGTCATTCTTAATGGAGTGAGATGGTATCTCAGTGTTCTTTAATTTGCATTTCATGGATGGCTAGTAATGAGAAGCATTTTTTCATATATTTATTCACTTCTTTAATTTCATTCTCTGAGAACTGTGTATTCATCTCAGATGCCCATTTCTGAATTGGGTCTTTAAATTTGAGGACCCTGTTACAACTGAGTTCTTTATATGTTCTAGACAGCAGATCTCTGTCTGATTGCTTATTAGTTAGGATTTTTCAAAATTTGTGGGTCGTCTTTTCACTCTGTTGACAATTTCTTTTGATATGCAGAAGCTCCTCAAGAAGAGTTGATCCCAGTTGTCGATTCCTTCCAGTGCTTCCCATGCTAATATATGTTTGTTCACGAACTTTTTAACTATCCTATGTCTTCAAGAGTTCCTCCTACTTTCTCTTCCAGGAGATTGAGTATTTCTGTTTTAACGTCTCAATCTTTAATCCATTTTGACTTTAACTTAGTGCATGGTGACAGAGAAGGGTCACGTTTTAGTTTTTGGCATGTAGAAAGCCAAGTTTTCCAGCACCATTTGTTAAAGAGGCTATCTTTCTTCTTGTAGTATGATGGACCCCATTGTCATAGATCAGGTGGCTGAGTGTGTTCATAGATGCTTCTGTACCTTCTAATCTATTCCACTGATCCTCAGGTCTACTTCATTGCCAATACCACATTGATTTTATCACAGTGGCTTTGTAGTACAATTTGAAGTCAGGAATTGTGATGCCTCCTGCCTTGTCTTTATTGGCCAAGATTGCCTTTACTATTCTATGTTGTTTGTGGTTCCAAATAAATTTTAGGAATGATTTGTCTATGTCTGAGAGGTATGTTGGTGGCAGTTTGATACGGATTGCATTAAATTTGTACAATAATTTTGGGAGTATGTCTATCTTCACGATGTTCATTTTTCCTATCCAGGAGCATGGAATGTCTTTCCATTTTCTGAAATCCTCTATAATCTCTTTTTTTAGGGTGTTGTAATTTTCTGTGAAAAGATCTTTGGCTTCCTTGGTTAAGTGAATCCCAAGGTATTTCATTTTCTGAGGTGTTATTATAAAAGGTATTGTTTCTATTGTTTCTCTTTCAGTGTGCTTGTTTGCTGGGTAGGGGAACGCTATTGACCTTTGAGTATTGATTTTTGTGTCCTGCTATGCTAGTGAATTTCCATATCAGTTCTAGTAGTTTCCTAGTGGAATTTTTGGGGTTTTCCACATAAAGTATCATGGCATCTGCAAGTAGTGCTAATTTAACTTCTTCTTTACCTTTTCTTATTCCATGTATTTCTCCCTGTTTTCTAATGGCTGTTGCTAATGATTCCAAGACTATATTGAATAGGAGGGGTGATAGAGGACATCCTTGTCTTTTACCTGACTTAAGAGTAAAAGATTTCAATTTTTCCCCATTTAAGATTATACTAGCTTTTGGCTTCTCATAGATGGCTTTTATCAAGTTAAGGTAGAGTCCATCTATTCCAATTTACTGTAGGACCTTGAACATGAATGAGTGTTGGACTTGTGTAAAGCTTTCTCTGCATCAATTGAGATGATCATGTGGTTTTTAGATTTCAGTCTATTAATATAGTGTATTACATTTATAGATTTTCGAATTTGGAGCCATCCTTGCATCCCTGGGATGAATGCTACCTGGTCATGGTGTATAATCTTATTGATGATTAGCTGTATTCTATTTGCCAGGATTTTGTTGAGTATTTTTGCATCTATGTTCATGAGGGAGAATGGCCTGTAGTTCTTTTTGGTTGTGTCTTTCCCTGGTTTTGGAGTTGGTATTATACTTACCTCCAGAAATGATTTTGGGAGTACTGTTTCCTTTTCAATTTCCTTGAAGATTTTGTGTAGTATGGGGATTATATCTTCTATAAATTTCTTGTAGAATTCAGCTGTGAATCCATCAGGACCTGGACTTTTCTTTGTTGGTGGGCTTTTTATTATGTTTGATATTTTGTTGGCTGTTATTGGCTTATTGAGAGTTGTTGTATCTTCTTGATTCAGTTTTGCTAAATTGGATCTTCCTAGGAATCTGTCCATTTCTTCTGTGTCTTCTAATCTGTGAGCATAAAGATTCTTGAAGTAACTATTGATAATCTTCTGAATTTCCACTGGGTCTGTGGTGATTTCTCCCTTTTCATTCCTTATTGCATGCACTTGAATTTTCTCTTGCCTCTTTTTGATGAGGTTGGCCAGAGGCTTCTCAACTTTATTTAGCTTTTCAAAGAACCAACTTTTTGATTTGTGGATTCATTGAACTGTTTTCTTCATCTCAATTCAATGAATTTCTGCTCTAATTTTTATTATTTCTTCCCTCTTTCCACTCTGGGTTTCATTGGCTCTTCATTTTCTAGTTGTCAGAGGTGCAACATCAGTGTGCTAAATTGTTCCTGTTCTGTTTTCCTAATGTGTGAGTTCATAACTATGATTTCCCTCTAAGAACTGCTTCCATCGCATCCCATTAATTCTGGTAAATTGTACTTGAATTTTCATTAGATTGTAGATATTGTTGAATTTCTTCTGTGATCCATTGATTGCTGAGTAGGATATTGTTTAGTTTCTATGAATTTAGTGGGTTTTTCTGCTTTTTTTGTCATTTATTTCCAGTTTCATTGCATTGTAGTCAGATATGCATGGGATAATTTCTATTTTCTTGCATATACTTACGCATAACCTCTGGACTAGTATGTGGTCTATTTTGGAAAATGACCCTTGTGCAGCTGAGAAAAATGTGTATTCAGCTGTCGTTGGGTGGAACACTCTGTATATATCCACCAGGTCCACTTGTTCCAAGCTCTGGTTCAGTTCTGCTACTTCCTTGCTAATTTTTTGTCTGATTGATCTATCTTTTTGAGATAAAGTTGTGTTAAGGTCTCCTGTTAAGATTGTGTTCTTAGACATTAAGTTTTTCATGTCCGTTAAGATTTGTCTTACATAGTTGTGTGCTCCTGTGTTTCGTGCATAGACATTTATGAGTGTTACCTGTTGCTCTTGAATTTTTCCCCTGACCAATATATAGTGGCCTTCTTTTTGTTGTTTGATCATTCTTGGTTTGAAGTTGAGACTGTCTGAGAGCAGAATTGCTACTCCTGCTTTTTTCTGAGGTGGTGGGGCATGTAGTATTGTTTTCCATCCTTTGGCTTTGTGTTCTCTCTCTAGATCATGTTTCCGCAGCCTGTGAAGAGATGGCTTTGTCATCATGAAATTCTTTAGTTGTTCTTTGTCGTGGAAGTCTTTCACTTCTCAATCAAAATTGAAATAGAATTTTGCAAGGTATAATATTCTGGGCTGGAATTTGTTTTCGTGTAGGACTTGAAGAACTCTGCTCCCTGCTCTCTTTGCCTTCATTGTTTGTGTAGAGAACTCGGCTGTAATTGTGCTGGGTTTTCCTTTGAATGTGCTCTGCTTTTTCTCTCTTGCAGCTTTCAGTATATTATTTTTGTGTTGGATTTCTGGGATCTTAAGTATTATTTGTCTCAGTGTGTTTCTACTTGGGATGAAGTTATTTGGTGTTCTGTATGCTTCGGTGAGTTGAATGTAGTATTGCTTCCTAATATTTGGGAAGTTTTCTTCTCCCCAAATTCTTTTTATGTCATTTGTATTGACTCCTTCATTCCTGTTGATACCAGTTTTTCTCACATTACTCATCCTGGTGTCATCTTGCTGGTGATGGATTATTTTTTCTTGCATTCTCGTTGTTTTTTTAGAGATCCTTTCTCAGCTTTTCATTAGCTGCTCCGGCATCTTCAAGATCTGAAACTCTGTCTTTGCTTTCATTCAAATGGTTCTGTAGACTTGTGATTGCTATTTTTGTTTCTTCTGTATCTCTTTGACTCTGTTTTCATGCATTCTACTTCTTTTCTGCAATGCTCATTTAAGGAATCTGTCATATTTCTGATCTCCTCAATTTTTTTATCCATGTCTTCTTTAGAGCTAGTTATTATTTCTTTTTCTACAGAGTTTCTTCCAAGTTGGGTTGCCTCTGTATATTTCCGGACTTGTTTCTGTATTTGAGATGCTATGATTTCAAAGAATTCTTATTTTTCAGAGAATTCTTTTTTGATTTTAAAAATTATTTCTGCTTTGAGTTCCTGATGACCTTTCTCCTGTTGTGTCTTTACTTCACATGCTGTTAATTCATACGTTTCAGCTGGAATAGTGCTCTCTGCACTTGTTCTGGGTGAGCATTCTTTTCCCACCCAATGTTTCTGGAATTCATTCTCTATTTCAGATACTATGTATTCAAATATTTCTTTATTAATTTGGGGAATTACTTCTCATTTTATTTCCTCTATACCATTCTACTGTTGTTCCTTTGCTGCTGTATCTGTTAATTCATTCCTTGCAGCTGAGCTAGTGTCCTCTGCCCTAACTGGTGAACTCGAGGTCTGGAATTGTGTTTCTCCCCTTGTGTTTGTCATTTTTTATAGCACTGGCCTTTGACCTTTTTTTGTAGAGCTTTGGTGCAGCTTACCTTAGCTTCTTATAAGATTTGGATGCCAGTCTATTAAGTTTGAGATTATCCAGTTATGCCTATCCTGGATCTAGCTGTTGTGCTCAGTTCCTTTTTGCTGCAGCTCCTGTGGTTCCCCTCTGTTGGTTCCCTATTCAGGCAAGCACGAACCGAACTGGGATGCAGAGCAAGTAAAGCCACACTTGCCTGGCTTTGGGGCGAAAATCAGGAAATTGCCAGAGTCAGCCCTCCTGTGTCAGGCCGGTTACTCTCTAGATGGGCGGGCCTGGGCTTTTGTGGGTCTTCTGGGCTCCCAAAAGGATAGTGGTGGTTGTTATTTACCAGCTAGGCTGTCCTGGGTCAGCCAGCCTGTGCTGGGTCTGGGTCTACAGGCTGGAACCCAAGAAAGCTGGGAAAGGTCCCTCCGGCAGAGTAGGCCTGGAGCCCTCATTCACAGGCGGGGCTGCGCTGGGTTTTGGGCCATGGGGTGGGACCGGGAATCGTTGAGTAATGTCCCTCCCATGTGGCAGACTTGAAGTTTTCACTCCATGCCGACCTGAATTGGGTCTGGGGCAGTGTGGTGGGACCGGCAATTGCTGGGAAATGTTTCTCTGGCATGGCTAGTCTGGAGCTCTCACCGGTCAAGCTGTGCTGGGTCTTGGGCCCTGGGGCAGTGGGAAGACACATAATCCCTGGGAAATGTCTCTCCGGCAAGACAAGCCTGGAGTTGTACACTCACTGAACTTTGATGCCCAGGGAGTTGGGGAAATTCCCACTCACTCAGTGGAGTTTAGGGAAGGGGATCCAGGTAGGTGCTGGTGAGTGGGTCCTGAGGTTTCAGGCAGGTCACTGGCTTGAAGGGCTTCGGGGTGGAGATCCGGGTAGTGTGCGTGGGAAGAAGCCAGGGGCTCTCCCTCAGACTTAGTGCACACTCACTGATCTGGGAAGCCTGGTGAGTCGTGCAAATTCCCAGTCACTGGGAGAGCTTGGATAGGATCCAGGAGGCTACTCGAGGTGGCCACGCTGTCTCAGGCCGGTCTCTGGGGCTGGCGGTCATAGGCGGGATCGAAGAAGATGCCAGAGTTGGCTGTGCTATCTAGGGCCGGTCTCTTGAGATCTTATCTTTTTGAAAAAAATTCTGCATGTCAAAAGAGATCACCAACAGAGAAATAAAAAAAAAAAACCCATGAGTTGGGCAAAAAAAAAATTGTAGCCAGCCATCCCTCAGATAAAAGACTTCTCTTGAGAATATATAAAGAATTTTTAAACATCAGGCCCTCAAAATTGAAGACCCAATCTTTAAATGAACACTTTAGATAATACATCTTCTCAGATGAAGAAATACAAATGACAAACACATATATGAAAAATTCAAGAAAGAAATGACAATAAAAACAATCCTGTGGAATTTATTATATCATTTTATAAATGTGCTTTCACACACTTAATTTAAATTTTGCAGTCACAGGTGTGGCTTATTTTATATTAATTTGCATTTTTAATATAAAATAAAATGTACAGTTTACCAAAAAGTTTGATGATTTTTTTTTTCTGAGAAGTATTTTTCTTCATGTGGGTAAGGACAATTTTAATCATCAACATTCCGGACATCAAATATGTATGATTTTCTTTCATACCAACAAATTATCAACTCCCAAATCATTAGCTTGTGTTCCTCAAATTAATTCAATTGTGACTCACACTACTCAGAGTGTGCATTGTCAACTTGTGGTCAACCTGTTGTATACAGGTAAACTGAAATAGCATGACTTTGTGTTTTGGAAGCTGACTGGAGATTATTGACTGCAGCATAAGTAGTAGAACAAGAGAACAGTTGAGTAAGGGTATTAGAGAAACGTTTTGGAAGCTGTAGGAATCTGCTGGTTCTCTTGAGCTATTATGCCAGAGAACCTTGTCATGCTGGCCTTCCTGACGAATGTGGTTGTTCTCACTGTTATAAGAAATTTTAAAAATTAGGAGCAATTAAGTGTTAATTGCTCCTTTTTATAGTGTCAGAAATCAGCAATACAGTTATCCAAACTATCCTGCATATATACATAAATATATCTTTTTCCATTTTTTCTTTTGTCCTTTTTCTCATCCTAGTTTTTCCTTCCTATTGAACAGATTCTTTCCCTTTCACAGTACCTATCATACCTTTAAGATTTTAGTTACTCTTTATGGTTCTCACACTAGCAAGACAAGTATGTTTGCACATACAGTTCTAATTTACTGTACTTACCAATACAGTCTCTAGTTGTACCCATTTGTAGGAGAAAGCTTGGGACCTTGTTGTCACTGAGAATGGTTACAGTTCACTTTGGGGCAGCTCTGGTCTTAATTCTGAGAATCATTTCCTGGTTCCAGAGGGGAAGATGCTGCACAGTTCATTCTCTGGAGAAAGTTGTTGTGCTGGCTTTCCAGAGGGGAACTCAGCTTTCCTCCTCACCAAAGGAGCATGAGACCTCACTGCTGCTGAGGTTGGCTGTGGTTCCTTTCAGGGAAGCTCTGGTTCTGACTTTGAACATTGCTTCTTGGACCCAATTCAGATCCCTCAGCCTGCTAGTATAGATGCTTCGTGCTGCTGGCATACTTTGTAGCTTCCACCACTGACCTTGAGACAAATATTATAAACAGGCTTGTCTGAGATATTGTCAGGGCTCTAGGGCTCCAGGTGGAATCATCAGAGGCACTGAGCTCTAGGTTTTCAGCTGGACTCATGTGGAACATTATTGTGGGATCCAGACCCTCAGCTGGATTATTTGTTCTTTAGTATGTGGACAGATTTCTCTAACTCTTCTATATGATTCTTTGGGTGATCCATTAGAGAATAATCTCATAAAATGAGTCCTACATTGTATTGTTCCCCTGGCATATCTCTAAACCATGACACAGAATTTGTACAGATACCATGGACCTAAAGATCTGATCTTAAAATTCTTCTGCTCTTTCCATGTGCTGGGAGCAATCTGAGGCCACTCATACTTCTGCTGAGCAGACAGCCCTTCCCTCTGTCTCAGTCATTTGTTAGAAGACGTAAGCACACCAGCACATAGGCCTCAGAGGGTCAGTTATTTGGACACAATGATGCAGATCATAGGGGAGCAAGTAAAAGTGTGCTCATGGCACTCCTGTGTCTTCTCTAAGCACTGTTGCCTTCTGGACAAGGGATTTCATGCTCTCTTCATCATAAAGGCTCAGTGATTAAATCACCTGCCACTGATGGCTCAGCTTCATTCCCACTACTTCTTCCTTTTTCAGACATTGAGGTAGGGCTGAAAGCCTCTGGCTCAGAGGACTCTGAGCCAGAGCTGGTTCTCCTGGCAGACATCCCCATGCAGTAGCTGTTAGGGGCCCACAGACATTACCTCACCGTGGTAAACTCAAGTATGTTTGCAAATAACAATTGCATCTTTTTCTCCTGCCAGTCAGAAGACGGACGTTTTGGAAACTCTTTGACAAAAGTAGAAACAAAAACCAACTTGTATTTCCTTTTATTATAATATCTCAAACAAATTTGACAGGAATATTAAGTAATCTTTACCTCTTCTCTTGTCATCTGAAACAATCTCTAAATTCTTAGTTGGGAACAACACTAACAGCAGTAGCAGAGGGTCTTCCTTGAATGAAAACCTTAATGGTTCAGGAGCCTTCAACAAGGTACAGAGCACAACAGAAGACAAAGAGAGAGGAAGACACACACGTGTGCTTTGTTTTCAGGCTGCTGCTTCCTACCGACAGACGATGAGGGGCTAGGAGGTGAATACATGTTTCTAGTGTTTTCACAGGCCTTTTCTGGTTCTGTTTCTCCTTGTGAAGTGAGTTAAGTCCATCTGCCTGTGCTTTATGCTATAGAACCTTGATGGAGAAATGGACAGGGCTCTTTGTTATGTGAAACGACTAGTGAAGTCTTGGTGAACTTTTGCTCCCTTCCCACAATTAGGCAGCAACAAAGCCCTGTGAATTTCTCTGAAGTTCTTCCTGGAACAACCTCCTTTCGAGTTCAATTGCTCAGATTCACAGCTAATTTAAATGAGTGCATTTGAAAGCTTTTCCAAAATAAACTTCTCAAATTGAACATTCTCTCTAGATGCATAGTTCTAGGCTGCCACACGAGTACACAGTGGATACAACTATACTAAATGGGAAGATTATGTTTTTTCCCCAAATCAAACTTTTCTTGTCATTTGCGAAAAAGGCAAATATTCCAAGAGTTTTAGAGGAAGAACTACCTTGAGATGAAAGCCATTCTTGAAGCACCTAAGGGCTGATCGCACCCCTAGGTTGTCATGTGACTTGCTGCATCACTGTTCCTCTTTGGACCTCACTTCTCTCATCTGAAAACTTAGAGAGGCTTTGTGAATTCTCAGGATCTTCTAGCCCCAATGGGCCACAACCCTGTTGTCCCAGCAACAGAGGAAAACCCATTGTTCTAAGCAGGTATACTCTTGTTTAGGATGGGCACCATCTGGATGGAGTTGGTAGAGGCAATATTCATGCCCTATAGAAAGAGGTTTGTCTTCCAGGTGCTGCCTTGAAATAGTCATGGAGGTCTACTTGTCAGAGTGTCCTACATGTCATTGAGAAAGACAGTCATGGGGGCATAGATGGAGGTTGTATTATCTGTTCTGTGTTTCTACACAGAAGTCTACATCCTGGGTAAGTAGTACTGAACAAACATGTACTGACCCACAGTGCTTCGAACTGGGAAGTCAAACCTGCAGAAAGTCTTGTTACATTGCCTCATGGCAGAAGGTAGAAGAACCAAATGATGGTAAGACAAAGAGCTGAATAGTGTGAGCCAACTCTGTGATAAGTGTCTCAGGGACATATAGGCTGGAACTGAAGGCACACAGTGAGCAGCTAAATAGAGTGAAATTTTGTTGGTATCTTTTCTTTCATGTTATGAATTTAAAGCTTTGGGTAAGGCCCCTGCTCATCTCTTCACATAGGCAAGCTAATCACTTGTGCAACCTCTGCAATACAGAGTTTATTATCCCTGTATTTCACTACTTTATCTTATCCCACTTTAAGACTGAGGATACCAAGAAAAGAGTAAATAATTTCCAGAGCTTGCAGGAAAATTCACTCCCAAAAACCCTGGAAAAATGCCTAGAGTTTCTAGCCTTTGCTTAAGCCTGTAGTCCCTTCCAGGGAAAGCAGAGCTGCTCAGATGGCCCCGTGGAATGAACACTCACCCCAGTACAAGGAATGGAGGCTCTGCCTCTAAGCAGGAGTGTCATCACCTGATGGAAATCAAATTGCCATCAAGTGATTATGGCTTTTCATGAACTTGGCAGATCTAGACCAGCACAAAACAAACAGACAAGGATCACCTGAGCTGTCAGCTATGCAGGCTCTCTCTCTTCTGCTATGCAAATCCTAAACCCTTTTCTTTGGTTTGGTTTGCTATAAACTCACAGAGCATATACCATCCCCTCAAAGATGGATCATCATGGTTGATAAAATTTCTTTTACTGTCCTTCAACATTGGTACTTTTTTAAATTCATGCTATGAAGCAGATGACAGAGCCTGTTGACACCCTCAGAGCAGAAGCATTTGCTCTAAAACTCTGGTTGTCCATTCTTTGGAACAGAACTCTCAGGAACTGAATAACTCTGAAAGGTGGCAGAGACAAGACCATCATGCTGGCAATTGAATTTTGTTTCAGAACCTGGGATTGAACTCAGGCCCTTTCGCTTTCCAGAGAAGTTCTTATTCCATTGAGTCATCTCCCTGGCCCCCAATTCAGTTTTAAGGTGGCTTTGGAGAGGGCACACAGAAACCAGAACATGTTTGTGAAAATCAGGTACAAGTGTACCAGGGAGGAGAAGTGCATGAGGAGAGAGTTGATTAAGGTGAGATGCTGTCTAGGAAGCTTCAAGGACACAGCTTCAGGGTAGGATCTTTCCCTTCACTAAGAAGGGAATACTTCAATTAAAAACCAAAATGAAACAGGCTTTCACTTTTCTTTAGTTTGTAATTTACAATCTGAAAATAATCTCAGACTTTCTCTTTTAAGGAAGATTCAACAAATATAATTAAAACAGATATTTAAATTTTATGTAAATGTCCAGAGTGGAGTAGGAATATAGGCACTCTTTAAATAACTGAGCAAATTGAATCTCATAAGTAAATGAATGCTCCAAGAGCCAGTATTTCCAGCTTTCTGTTTTTGTCAGAAGAGAAGCATTCTTGACATCAAAGACATACATCATTTTCTGGCAAAAAAATCATTACTTTGTAGAGTAAATAAAAGCCAAGTGATTCTAATTAAAAGTTAAATAGAGTAGAAACAAAAGCTTGGCTTTTAACGTCCTACTTTGAGCATTTGTGTTGCTTTTCTCTTGGCGAAGGCAATTATAACATTGCCTCATCTGCTGCGGCATGTGCCATCCGTACGCTATTCAGAACGGCCGATGAGACGTTCTTGAAGAAAGACAGTGAATGGTTCACTAGGTATCAAGGACACTGTAGTATCAGAAATTTCAAAAGGAAAACTAAAGCTCACGCCTACATCAGTCTTGCCTTGCTTTCTTTTCATCTCTGTTCACATGTGCTTTTCAGTGGCCTCACAGCTACCTTCTTTCTCTCTGCGAGATGATTCTACAAATGTCTGTCTCTCTGTCCGTCCATCTCTGCCTGCTTCTCTCTCTGCTCTTGACACTACATGATTACATTAGACCTTTTTCAATGTCACAAATTACTTTAAGTAAGTGCAATCTTTTGCAGTTTTCTACCTTTTAAGAAGTCCAGTGGCAGAGCCTGCCTATGCTTGGCACCCTGCTAATGGCTTAAATATCAAATTGCACCCAGGAGGTACCAGAATAGGGCTACAGAGAAATGGTCCAGCACTTTGCATTCCAAAAGAGGCTTAGTGGCTGAAGCCTGGCTCTAATTGCAGCAACCAGCTTGCTGTGCCGTGCAAGTAAAGATAACAAGATGTTCCTAAATGGAAGGCAAGTTTAATGCCCTGTAATTCTCTCTCCTTTCTAAGAATGCTAAATTCCCTAGATTCATTCAAATCTGAAAGATGGCATCAGGAAGACAAAGCAACCCTTCTGTACAGGTGCCCAAATTTAGACCTCTACATTTGAGTTCTTCAGTATCCCTTTCCAAGCCCTTGTCTTAATCAAAAGAGAGTGGTGCTTTTTTTTTTTTTCCAGCAACTTCCTGCTATGCATCACCAGCTGAGGAAATTGCTTTAACTTGTTTATACTTTCTGTGTGTTTTTCTGTTCTTTCTTTTTTAATTTGTAAAAAATTAAATACTAAAAGATTGCCTGATAGGTGAGCCTGTTATAGACAGATAGCATAGTCCTGAATTTCTACATAAGAAATCATTCATTATATAATGAATAATATTGAAAACAGAATATCAGTGAGTTTTTCCTCAGCATTTCTTAAAATATAAACTAGAGACATTGTCCGTATGTTTCACTTCTCTATCAGAAGAAAATCATTCATCTAGGTACATAAACAGTGTGTCATTCACTCATTCCAGAAATTATTCTGATTCTATCAGTTTCCTCAGATTGACCAAAAGATCCCTCCAGCCAGCAGGCATCCCTGTCATTTCAGATAGCCAGTTGTCATGCATATTCCTCTAGTCATCTTAGTGTTGGACCAAAGAGCAAAGACATCTTTCCCATCCCATAGCCACTTATTTACTTAAATTTTTATGAGAAGGCCATTTTACTCTCACATATTTTCATAAAAGATTTCTTGAACTTGGTCTTTGAGCTTATTCTAGAGAGCTAAATTAGGTGGAAATTATTAGGCAGCCAAGCAAGGATTCGACCTTGCAGTGAGTCAGCACAGAGATGCAGTACATAGAGATTGTGGCGGGGCGTGCTGAAGAGCCAGGCTTCAAGGCAGAGATGCAGCAGGCAGCGCTGCACACCTCCTGTAGATGAAGAACACCTAGGGTCATAGGCAGCAGATGCAGAGTGGGTGACTAGGCACCTGGGCCCATCTTCACATCCTTCCTCGTCTCTTCTCAAAGATAACTTTACTTTTTCAATGTTAGAAATGATAGATAAACCAAAGATAATGATGCTCACCATATGCACTTGCTGTATGCTTCATGTCACTCTGGATTGGTAGTAACTTAGTGACACTTGCAATTTCATTTGCTGATTATAGACTGACCCATATTGTACCCAGATAGTGATTTTTCTACATAAAATCTCCTTGTTAAAAGATCCTCCTTGACAACTGAATTTTGGGACTCCTCCTATCTCTCTGGAGTTTCTCTCAATAAATAATTTCTATCCTCAACCTTCTTTGTCCTTAAAACTCATCCTTCCATACTCAGGAAATATGAGCTAGGCACAGCAGACATCGGACAGGTTGGGAGTGAATTAGGCTGAATTTTATGCCATAGAGCATCTAAGTCTATTAATCTAGTGGACCTGTTAAGTAACATCATCTATTTTTCTGTTACAGGAAATCTACTGCTTAAACCAGAAAAAAAATCAAGTTTCCAAACGTAATTACATCTACAGCTCTGAAAAACTTCTAGACCATGGCTGCTCTTGTAAATCATAAGAGGTATGTACACTCATGTAATTTAATATTTATATGCAAATGTGAATTATAAAGGACAAAAAATTATAAAGCAAAATGATGGAGACAATATAAAGATCAAGGGTTAGCAGGACAGCACAATGGACAGACCACAGAGGATTTCAGGTAGTGAATTTATTTTATGTGGTACTATAATGATAACTACATGCTATTATATATATATATATATATATATATATATATATATATATATATATATATATATATATATATCTCCAAACCCCTAGAATACATAGTAACCAGAGTAGATCCTAATGTAAACTACAGACTTTGGATGATAATGTGGTGTAAGATCATCAGTTTAATGAATATACCATCTTATTGCAGGATGTTGATAATAGAGGTTTCCAATGCATAAGAGTAGAGTATACATGGGAAATGCCTGTACTTTACTATTAATTTTAAGGTGATCTTAAGGTTGTTTAAAAATAGTCTTATAAAATATAAGAACAAAATCATAATGAGGAACACATACTTATTCCCTCAGTATTAAAGAAAAACATCACCTGATTTTCTTTTTTATTCTTCAACATGAAGCTGATTCCCACTGATTATCAAGATGAAGGAGAATCCAAGGAACATGAAACTTTAGCAATTAGAAAATTAACATACAGAAATACCTTGAAGACACCACAGTCCAAGGCACACTATAGGCTCTCAAAAAGAACACAGAAAACACGACCTGTCTCATGTAACCTAAGGCAGTCATGTAGCTTGGCTCAGCTGGCATATTTTCTCCCAGCATCTTAGCTTTAAGTTCCATGATACAGTGACAGCAGTACAAATTCCTTAGTTTGCAGGTACTGTGCCACCTACATTCTGTCTATTCTGATGTATACACATTGGAGACGCAGAAAGAGGAGATGAGGACTGGCTTGATGACACTCACAGGGACAATAAATTGCTGGCAAATGCAGTTTATTTCCTAGATAGCATGCATTACGATTTTTCTATCTGTAGTTCCACAGTGTTGGTTTAAAACAGTTGTCTTTCATGGTCATTTGGACTTGGAGAAAAGCCAAACTTTGCACTGAGCTGGATTTGATGAATAAGGTTGATAAAGACACAGTTTAACCTTTTTATTTTTTGACGGTATTTGCTGCAAATATTTGTAATCAATTCAGGCCTTGGAGACAGCCAAGGCCATGCAACTGAGGACACTACAGAGGACTTCCAGAACGGCTGCAGAAAGTGGCAAAGATGATGGCATAGACATATTCCAAGCAAGAGAGAGTGTTTTGAGGGTGACAACGTGTATTTTTCTTTTAAATTTTAGTATTCTCTATGTTCTTTGATCATGCCTCTCACACAAGAGTAATGAGAAGAGTGGCCGTTATTATTATAGATCTGTGGACTACTTTAGCATTGCTGTGAACTGTGTTGTTCCTGCCTAGGTAACGTACAAGCTTGTTTCCATGACCGTTTTGGAATTTTGCAAAGTATCAGCTACTCTAAAATAATACATACATATATATATATTCTCTTTTATAAATAAAATCCATGTAAAATACAATTTCTCCTATAAATTGATAATGTGAATACTTATAACCTTTCTTTCTTTCTTTCTTTCTTTCTTTCTTTCTTTCTTTCTTTCTTTCTTTTTCTTTCTTTTTTTCTTTCTTCTTTCTTTCTTTTTCATCCTTTCCTTCTTTTTTTCATTTGAGTACACAGGAGAGGATACTGGAAAGTGAACTCAGGGATTTGTGCTAAACTGAGTTTCTGTCGTTATTTATTTATTCATTTGTTTATACTTTGAGACAATGTCTCAGTGAACCATACATCAGATTCACTATTTGCAGACACATTTGGAAACACTACTAGCCTTAATTTCTAAAAACAGTGTAGCTGCCTCTGGTAGAAAATCAATCACTGATGTCCTATGCATCTAGAATGGTACTAATTATGTAGCAGTGTTTAAATGTTTGTGAAAACAGTTACTCAATTTGCTTACTGCTGTGTAGTTTATATAAGGGATTCTTGTTCAGAAAGCTGTTCTAGAAAATGAATCAAAATTAACCTTCCTGTGACTCCAGAAGGGCATAGTGTCACCCGTGACCTGCGGAAAAGAAGAGCGTACGCTTTGGTTGAGGAGCCCCACCCCCAAGGAGCCCTTTCTCTTGAGAAAGATCTTTTTAAATCAAAAGGGGACTGAGCGAGATGGAGGGAAGAAGAGGGAAGGAGGGCAGGGGACTTACAAAGAACCAGTGTGTGTCATGTGCATACACAACTCTCCGCAAGAATGCAAGCGTTATCTAATGCAAACGTGTGCAGATAAAAATAACAAATCTAAAGAGAGATGTAATGAGGAAGAGCTACAGTGTGTGGCCTATGAAGTGAGAAAGAATGAAGGGGATGAGGTACATCTCAGGGTTCCCGTGGTGGACGGGATGCGGCTGAAATCTACCTGCTTCCCTGAGGGCTGAAGACCTCCCTCGCCTCTGCACAGAGCCTCACCCCTGCAGACTGTCTGAGAACATGAAGGACTGTTAGCGCAGTCTAAGAGCCTGACACCAAGTCCAGAGGAGAAGGATGAGCAGAGGTGGCTAAAATATGAATTAAAGAAAAAGAAAGCTGCTATTCTTTGGGCTTCTGCACGGGAATCTACAAACCCAAAGATTTACACATTGAATTTTCTTTCACAATTGAGTCAATTCTGGTTATGAACTTAATTGGGTAGAAAGCTATCCTAGAACTAAGCCTCAGTTGCATTTTCCTGTGTATGTATGTATTTCAAAGACTCTGCTTTAGTTTTAAATATGGTAACATTCTAGATCTTTTTCATTTCTTGGGAAATTAATATACTAATGTGTAATATTGGTCAGCAGGGACATGATATTTACTTAGCTTTTTCCACAAAACATTAAAGGAAATTTTGTAAGAGTGATTTTCTTTCTTACACTGAAGATTTAAAATATATAAAACTAAGGAGAACTCATAGCAAAGAATATATACTTTTGGATTTGGAAATAACTGTGACAATCAATTCCATTAGGATTTTCTAGGAATATAAAAATGAAGCAAGAGAATTTTATTAGAAATTATAGGGGTGTTAAACACCATTTGCAATAAATCACAGTACATTAATGACTAATGTTCTGCAGTATCTCCCCCTCATGTCATATTTGGAGCAGAACTGATTTAAGTGAAGGTAAAAGTATGAAGTATGTGCAATAATTACTGAGCTTATTAGAAAAATAACTCAGCAGTTGGAGAATTATTTAGAACATTATTTCAAATTCTTGCCAGTCGTTCCGTCAGTGAGGAGAAGCACTGAATCAGTACATTCTCCATAAAAGTGATTAATTTTGATGGACAGGACTAATTTTATGGTTACCAATTTTGTGATGCTTCAAATGAGCTATTTCCATTAAGAATCTTGACTGCCTGAAGAGTCAGCTTCGTTGTATTTTTACCCTCTAACAATGAAGTTCAGAATTTTCCAGCCTCGACATCATTTATCACCAAATCACTTCTTCACTTCCAGTCCTTCTGTCTTACTACTTTTTATTCCTAATTCATGACCAGGCTTAATGATTTCCTCAGTTCATAGCTTCTTTTACTCCTGCCTAAAATATTTCCTGAGCTCCTAAAAGGCTTTGCATTGGGGAAAAGTTTTTGCAATTCCATCTATCCTCCTATGCAAGGACACACACGCACATCCTTGTTCATTACTGAAGGGCATTAGGAGGTCAGAAGAAGCAGGCTCAGGAGTCATAACAGGCTGAGATCTTGCAGCAGTAGAGCCTGAGATTGACTAGGCATGTAATAATTGTTGCAGATTAACATAAAAGCCATTGGGCAGTATTCTGGCCAAGGAGAGACACTGAGGTAATCTTAGTGATTAGGTAAAATATTAAGGTGTGTGAAAATACTTTTTTTTTCATATTCTTTATCTATAAAACTCTTGAAAGTTGATACCTTTTCCAATATGCTTACTTCAGAATGAAGTGTCACTTGTGTTCATGCTCAGAGTGTCATTCTTAAAGAAAATAAACAAGAATTTGTTTTGTGTTTTTTAATGTCATGAATAATAAAAATATTGTTTACTTTTATCTCCATATAGAGAAATTCATAAGATGTATACAATAGATAATATGAGTATTGATTAAAGACATTGTTCAAAAAAGCTCTAACCAAATCGCAGTGTAATGGCAGAGAATAGATCTTTCACTTCAGGGTCTATACGTCACTTCCAGAAGTTCATTTTGAACAGGGTGTGGCACATTGTATTTGTGTTTAAGGCTTATGTTCTAAAAGGAAAATTACTACCACTGAATTAAACTGTAACCACATTTTGTTGATTGAGGATTGAGTTCCACTTGGAAGAGTACCCTAAGTGGTAATAATTGGATGACCCGTCTTCGTGTGTGTGTGTGTGTGTGTGTGTGTGTCTGTGCGCACGTGCCTTTGTTCATAAGTGCACATAAATGTGTGTTTAGTGTGAATGACCATAGTTAACTGTATGTGTATTCTATGTAGGACAAGAATCATGTATTTGTTTAAATTATTTACTTACTAGAGTCACAAAGGCTTGCCAATATCTGAGTGAAAAATTTTTAGTAACAATGGCAATACATATTTGTTGCAATTAATAATCAGTAGATATTTAATGTAATTTTTTACAAAATAATAGATGTAAAAAAATAATGAACTCAGCCTGCAATATTAGCAACACAGAAGCTAAGGCAACACCTAGAGCAACTGATGGATACTACCAAAAGGTTCTGCACCTCGACAGAGTGCTAAAGCCTGACAGATGCTAAAGCCATGCCCTTCCTAGGCACAAAGCTGCAATCCAAGCATTCATGAATTTTCTCAGCGAGAGCACCAGTGATAAGGGAATTTTGGAAAATGATATTTACAAAGTGCCCTAAGAAACAGTCATGTATAAATACATATTGGCAGGCTGCACGAGAGAGAGCATGAATCACTGTATGATTCATATATTTTCTACAAAAATTAGTAAGCTATAATACAGTAATATTTAATAAAGATGTTAAACTCAAAACTTCAAAAAAACTAACATGCTAAAATTGAATTGATAGTGACATAAAAATGAAACCGAATGCAGAAATTTACTTACTGGAAGACAAAAACCACACCGAACACATCAATAAAAAAACTTTTAAGAAAAAGCTGAAGTCATGACTGATATTAGAACAGAAGGAAAGTGAAGTAGCCTTTTGTTTTCCAATAAAGTACTAATAACATAGACTTTAGACTTTATTCAATGGCCATATGTACTAACAGAGAGCACAACACAGGCATTTAAGCGCCGATCTGGGAAGTGTGGGGACCACAGGTAAGCATGCACTCATGGCTATTAAATATCTCAAAAGCTGGAGCTGGAGAGATGGCTCAGTGGAATAAATGCTTCCCTGGCAAGCACAAGGGCCTGAGTTCAATCCCTGGTTCTGCAAAAATAAATAAATAAATAAATAAATAAATAAATAAATAAATAAATAAATATCTCAAAAGCCAAGATGAGCAGGGAGATAGACAACTGCAAAAGGGAAAGGACCAAAAGATACAGGGGCAAGAAGGGCTAGGATAAGGGATATGAAAATAATATTTGTGTATGTATGTGTACCAGCTCCTTATAGCTACTACAAACATGTCTTAATTTAAAAAGTAAGAATAAAAAAATGAATAGAAAACTGGAGAAGCTGAAAACTAACTAACATAACCCTCACTCCTTTCACAATCCATTGCAGTCAAGTTCTAACAGAGGCACACTGGATATTTATTTCTCTAAGGCTAATGTCATTTTTTTCTTCAAATGCTTGATAGAATTCAAAAAGAAAATAACTTGGTCTGGAATATTATGCACCTATGTCTGTAGGTCTTTATTACAAATTAAATCTCAAGGCCAGGAAGCTAACTCAGCAGACTAAGGCCTGTTGAGACAAGTGTGAGACCTGGGTTTTATCCCCAGCACCCACCACATGCCACTCCAACCCTGACACCAGGTGCCCTGAACCAGCCACTGAAAGCGGGCATGGTGATGCATGCCTATAATCCCAGTACTGGGGAGGTTGTAAACAGGAGGATCAATATGAGTTTGAACTGCATAGTGAAGGTTTGTACCAAATACATTTAAAAAAATAAATTTTTGTTCTAGAAACCAACTATTGTCTCTGAGTCAGTTTTGGTAAATTGTACTTTTCAAAGAATATGTCCATTTCATCTAATTCATCAAATTTCTAGAATATTGTGTAAAGATATGCATGTGTTATAATGTAGTCCTTTGACATCTGAATAATATACTACATTGTCTTTTCATAGAGAACAGTCATACATGCTTTTTATGATATTTCAAAATTTCATATTCTGAAATGTCAATACCAGTGCAATAGTATTATGAGATGAGGACTTTCAGAGGTGGTGAATGAGATTAGTGGCTATAAAATGGCTAGGTAAGGCTGGTCAGGCTTCTCTTCCTTTCCTTTCCATCTCTGCAGCCATTGAGGACATAGTGTTCAGGTCGCCACTTGAAGTAGAGGGCAGATCTCAGCAGACAGCGAGCCCCCCCAGTGCTTGGTCTTGCTCCCCCATTCTGCAGAGCCGTGACACACAGATTTCTACTATTTCTAATGCATCAGTCCCCATAACATTGCGAAAGCAGCAACCTGAGACACACTTATCCTCATCGATTTACGGCTTTATATTTGAAGTGTGCATTTAAATAAATGTTGCCTATTTAGATTCTTTACCCTCAACATAACATTTCTAACTTATAATTTCAGTGTTTACTACACTTAAACTCAAAGTAATTTTTTTTGTTTAGATTGGAATCTAACATTATCTTTTTAATGTAACCCATTTGCTTTTACTTTAATGCTTACTTTTTGTGCCTATTTCTGTTAATTTTATTATTTCATTTTATCTCTTTGTTGGATTTCCAAGCTATTCTATTTTTAATTGTGTATTTACTTGTAGATAGACATATATTTTTATCATATATTTAAAACAATTTTTTAAATTAAGGTATATAGGTCTGTAGTTTTCCTGGAAGAATGTTTTTAAACATGGTTTATATCCCCTAAATTAATATAATACTACTTTTATATTTGCTTTTGTGGCAGTTCTTGATAGACTTTATTTGTCAAGAGATGAATCATTTAATATAGGTTTGCTGATAAAATGTCCATAAAATGTTTACTCTGCTATACTGTTATTATTATTATCATTATTATATTGCTCAGTGGGGTGTACCTGACTTTGAGGAGGACTAGGGGAAGAAGTTGATCCAGTCTCAAGTGGATCTCTTGGAAATATTTTTTAATAATTGGTTGAGTGTCCAGTTAATGTATTTCACTTTTATTGAATTCTTCAACAAATAGACATAGACAGTATGTAGTTTTTATGTTATTTTTAACATCTGTGTGAGTCCCTGAACTATCTCAATGATGATTTTTTTCTTCAGCCTGGAATGTTGGTTAATTGTCTGACTCCAAGGTTAAGGGTAATCTAAATCTTTGTGTGATGTCTCTTAACAACATTTTGTTAAGAGGCACCGTGTGTGTGTGTGTGTTTTAATTTGTTAAATTGTGTTTAATTTGTGTGGGGAAAGCCTCAACCCACCCCCAAAAGGTGCAGAGAAGAACCAACATATAATTGTAATGTCCTGACTTGAGATAGCTCTGTGAAGTAAATAAGCAAATTTTTATAGGCACTAGCATATATTTCCAAATACTGGGGTGCTAGGTGACTTCTCTCAGATTATTCTGAGCACAGGTTAGGCACTGCTAAGAAATAGCTTGAATGACCCCAGTGAGCTCCATTTTTCCCACATGAGATCCTTCTCTCACAGACCTAGGTCCATTCTTCTGGGGTTAGACAGAGAATTTTTTATCCTCCCTTGATATAATCTGAGTGTGACACTCGAATGGTCAGTCATTATTCCATGGTCAGCTTGTCAGCCACCTGTATTAGCAAGGCAGTGGCACCAAGTTTCCTGAAGCATGGAAGCCCTCCAAGGACCACAGAGCCCAGTTGTTTTGACAAGTGTGTCATCAGGAAATGCCAAGGTAACTCACATGATCTGAGTTAAGATTACTATGGCCAATTGTTGTTGTTCAGGTACATGTAAGAAGAAAGGCTTGGTCATATGTGCCAGTCATAAGACTGAAGCCTGAGTCAGAGAGTTTTGATTTATCTGAATGTTCTTTTGTATTAGCTTACCAGAAGAAGGGTGTTTTATTTCCTCTTTGGTGGCTTAATATAGGACCTTAGCCATAGAGAGAAATTTTAGGTTCAGATGCAACTTAATTCTGTTACCCCAAAATTCTGGCAGCTGGGTGTTGGAATCAGGAGGACACAGCCTGTATTTGATGTCCAGGTTGTTCACTCTTTGTGTCACTATGAATGTTAAATATTTGAACTCTTGTTGGCAAATTTGTAGGGTTTTTTTTTTTTTTTCTGGGACACCTTATATCCAGCTTACCAAGATAGATGAAGGAGGTCTCTATCTTGAGAGCTCTCTCTTGAGAGCTGTCTTTGTGGGTTGGGGGTGCCAAAAGGAGGTCATTTAATATTTTAGTAAGACGTCAATGTCTTTTGATGTTATGAAGGCTTTGAGGTCAGTGAGCAGCGTTTGGTTAAAGATCATAGGAAAGTTTTAGAGTCCTTTGGAAATTCTAGTCCAAGTGAGCTATTTTTTAATGGCTATGATAGGATCCTGTCATTGAAATGTGAAGATTGGGTGACTGACTCATTCAAAGCAGAGACAAAAGCAAGCGTCTTTTAGGTCCAAGCAAGTAAACCAGACAGAACTTGCTGGAATGAGTCCCATCAGTGTATGTGGATTTGTCACCATTGTGCGGATGGTCTGGGTGGCCTGATTCACAGCGTGTAATTCTTGTACTGATTTGTATTTATCAGTTCCTGGCTTACATACTGGCAAGAGTGGAGTGTTCCAGAATGACTGGACTCTAGCCACGATTTTGTTTTAAGAGCTGTTTTAAATGTCCTTGTCATTTTGGAAGATCAGTGTTGGACTTACAGCCAGCTCAAGTGAATGGCCTTTGGCTCACATCCTGGAACCTTATGTGTTAGTCAGTGTAACCTGTCTGTTCCTGGCTCTGGTGATGTGTTTGAATACAGTCTCCATTTGCTGTTATTGTTTATTGGAATCAACCCATGTTGTGCTTCTTTGTTGTGTCACATTATCTGCCTGCAGCCACAGTCACAAGGACTCATTGGTTTCAGCTGCCAGTGCTCCAGCTCTTGTTCACCCCTCTTCCAAGCATGTTCAGCTTCTGTTTGCTACTCTGTCTGTTGCTTTGTTCCACCATGCAGCTAGGCTTTTGTCACATGTTCCATTTTGCAGGGTGTGCTCTGGTTGTACAGGCTTCCTTAAAAGAAGACACATTTGTTTTGCAACTCTGCCTCTCCCCTTTGTTTAGCTTTGAGGTCAGTGAGGTCCAGGGTTAATTGCACTGACTGTGCCCTTCCTGCCTCTGCCTGTCAGAACCACCTCTCTTTCTCCTCAACCTGTAGTCACAGTGCCTCCAGTGACTGAAAAGACCTTTTCTCAAGTTACCTTAGCTTTATGCACAGGGCCAGTTCTGTCTCTGTTTGATAGCTATGATTTCTTTCTTAAGCTTGTCTCCATGAGAACTTAGGGACCTCTTTTACTTGCTACTTTTATGTATCTTCCACCCCACCCATGGATGCAGAGCCTGCAGTTTGCTCTCCACCCCACTACATTGGTGATCAGTTGTTTTGAGGTGCAGGCATACCAGGCAGTTCTCCACCTTGATGTGAAGCCTGCTGTATTTACCTGCATCCATTTGATGGGTCTTGGTTTAAATTTTGACCTCCAAACTCTGCCAAAGATATCACAGCTCTCCATGGCTACTGTATTTCGGCTGCTGCAATCCACTGCTGTCTCTTTCCGGTGTGTTATCTCCTCCTGCATGCACCCTTGTTGTTTTTGTGTCTCCAACTCTTGGGACAGTGGCTGTCAGTTGCTCCAGGTCCTGCTTCTTCCTCCTCTCAGAAGACTGTTGTCTCATATTTGACCTTGAGCCTCTGACCTGCCCATTCACTTGCTGAACTGTCTGTATGATGCTTCACACGGATGCTCTGGCATGCTCGTGTGTATTGTTCGCTGTCTGTAGTCATTTTGGGGTAGCTGTGGATGCTGGGCTGACTGCTGTTCCTCTTTCTTGGATAGGTTGGGTCTCTTCCACTTTGTTCTTGAGCTGCTCAGTTTTCTCTAGCCTGGCCTTGTGTTGTCCTTTAGCATTCTCCTCACCTGCCAGGTTCTTCTGTACATTTTTCTTGGCCTCATGGTTCTACTGTTCTTCCTCCTTCATAAACTGAGGCTGTCAGAAAGTCTCCAGATGTAATGGACTATGTTTTTTTTTTTTTTTTTTTTTAAATCTCAGAGCAGGCCAAATAGGTCAGCAAATTAAAGCACCTTTTTAGGAAGACACAGGGATGGGAGTTCAATCTCAAGGCCTGCCTGGTGACAAGCTGGCCCAGCCCCTGGGGCACACTGAAATGGCAATTGAGACTAGGTGTGGTGGTGCATGCCTATAATCACAGCACTTAGGAGGCTGTAAACAGGAAGATCACTATGAGTCTGATCTACACAGTGAGACCTGTAGACCCTGTAGTTTCTGTCCTAAATATGGGAAAAAAATCTCTGTGGACCTCCAGTGGAGCTGATTTTTTGATGTACATATACAATTGTTTTCCTGTGTATCATCTTTTTTGGACAGCTGTTCAACAGCAAAAAATCCTCAGCCAATTTTACAAAGAGATTCAAACAACATTAATGATCACATATAGACTTATACCACATGCTCATATATGGCATAACAAAATGTTTAATCGAAGCAAATAGATGCTCATATGTTTTTTTGTTGGGCTGGTGCTAAAGATCAAGTCAGGTGGAGACAAGAACTGAAACCTGTCAAGCAGTGATTGACACATTCAAAGCCATAGCCCCTCTAGTCCTTTTGAGCAACAAGGAGCTTCTAAAACAAACATTCTGGGCTCTACCAAACCAACAATCACACATATTTTTTTTTTTTTTTTTGGTGGTGCCAGGAATCAAACAGAGGAACTTTTACTTTTCCAGGCAAGCAGTTATTCCAGTAAGCTATCTCCTGAGCCCTCCAACACATTTTTTTTTTTTTTTTTTTTTTTTTTGGAACCGGGGATTGAACTCAGGTCTTTCAAACACATATTTTTGATAAACTACTCCACAAGCTTTTTTGATATACGTGAGCTTTCTGGTTGTGTCATTATATTTTTCTTTCTATTCTGAAAAGGGTAAATAATAATATAAAACCCTTTCATATCAAAAGTATTTCCTTTTTTAAAATTTTGTTTTATTATTATTTTTATCTCAAATAGCAATGAGACAGTTTCAAGACAAATTAACAGGACAGATTCGACAAATCAACACATTGCAAAATGTTTCCATAATGTTTCGGTGTCGTATAAGGTACATAAATGATATTATACTTACAGGCATTATCACAGCAGATGTCTCCAATCTGTGAATGAAGAGAGTACAGCCATATACCTATCTTATTTCTCTACAGCTGATTTATATCACATATTCAACAATTAACACCCTCTATCTTGTTATCTCCCCACCTCTGTCCATAGTGTCAGAAGCCAAAATAATATCTTGTCCAACCACTATTAGTGCAAATCTTGCTTCTCATAGAATTATGCAGAAGCAGAACATATTCATCCTAACTGTACTGTTTATACACACACATCATGATTCTTCTTTTGTATTCTCCTTTTTTTTTTGTCTAGACCTGTTAGAGATGAACACTCCATTGCCATTAAACCAGTTTAGGTGCCTGAACTTGGTGACACATTCCAAAACAGTCCAGCACTCCACATTAATAGTGAGTTATCTGAAGAAGTTGTTGATCATAGCCATGAACACATCAATTTATTATTATGGCCCCACATTATATGCCACATTTTTACACTTTTCTGCTAGATGGTTAAGACCAAGATAGATCAAGACCTATATACCAAAAGATGTAGCTTTTGTTTTTGATGAGGTCAGTGAAGTCCTGTCAGGGTTTATCTTGTAACCCTGTACCTTACTCTGTACATCCTTTGTCTGTGTCATCCATGTGGATGAGTCATGGTCAATGCTTGACCAGATTGCTCTCTATGAGAGACTGAGAGTTTTCACTCCATCTGACTCTCCCCAGGCACACTATACATGTCAATCTATTTCCTCTGTGGCTCCATAATCTCCTTGATCAGAAAATTTGGGGCATAGTTGAGTTTCATGATGTTACAGTACAGGTTCTCTTATACCCTGAGTCTTCGCTAACCTTGAAAGGCAAGGGCCAAAATGTTGGCTAGCCTTGCGGCTGTTCTACTTCTCCAAATTTGATCTGTGAACTTAGATTGTTAAGTATCCAGAAGAAAAGCTAATTAGTACCCTGCCGCATATGCTGTTCAGTTTGCCATAACTATCCAACTCAATGGTCTTTTGTTGTTGTACTTTTCTATTTGTATTTCTTCTTTTGACTTCTTATACTAGGGAGACTATACGATATTTACACATGTGTGTTTGGTTTATTTCACTTACAGTATATATTCAAATGGCATCCAATTCAATATAAATGCTTCAAGTTTATCATTTTTATATATCAGTAATACTTTGTTATATAGAAATACCACATCTTTTTCAACAATTCCTCTTGTGATAGACATCTTTGTTGTCTGCAAGATTTTGCTATCACAAATTCTGCTGCTATAAACATAGGTACAAATATATTACTATGATATAATGTTTTCAGTTCCTCTGTGAAAATTCCCAGTATGGGGATAGCCGGCTTGAATGGGATTTCCAGTCCTACACTTTGAGGAGTCTCCACATTGACCTCCACAATGGTTGTACCAGTCTACATTCCTACCAGCAGTGGAGAAGTGTTCCCTTTTCCCTACAACCTCTCCAACATTTGTTGTTGGTTGATTTCCTTATGATAGCCATTCTTTCTGCAGTGAGATGGTTGTTTCTATTTGCATTTCATGGATGGCTAGTAATGAGAAACATTTTTTCATATATTTATTCACTTCTTTAATTTCGTCCTTTGAGAAATGTGTATTCCTCTCAGATGCCCATTTCTGGATTGGGTCTTTAAATTTGAGGGTCCTGTTATATCTTAGTTCTTTATAAATTCTAGAGAGCAGACCTTTGTCTGAGTGCTTATTAGTTAGGAATTTTTCAAAATTTGGGGGTTGTCTATTCACTTTGTTGACAATTTCTTTTGACATGCAGAAGCTCCTCAAGAAGAGTTGATCCCAATTGTTGATTCTTTCAAGTGTTTCCCTTGCAAATATATGTTTGTTCATGAACTCTTTAACAAACGCTATGTCTTCAAAAGTTCCTCCTACTTTCTCTTCCAGGAGATTGAGTATTTCTGTTTTAATATTTTGATCTTTAATCCATTTTGACTTTAGCTTAGAGCATGGTGATAGAGCTGGTTCAAGTTTTAGTTTTTGGCATGCAGAAAGCCAGGTTTTACAGCACCGCTTGTTAAAAACGCTATCTTTCTTCCAATGAACTTGTTTGGCCCTTTTGTTGAAGTTCAGACAGCTGAGGTGATTGTAGATGCCTCTGCATCTTCTATTGTATTCCATTGATCCTCAGGCCTATTTCGTTTCCAATATCATGTTGATTTTATCACAGTGGCTTTGTAGTATAATTTCAAGTCAGGAATTGTGATGGCTCCTGCCTTGTCTTTATTGGCCAAGATTGCCTTTGCTATTCTAGGTCTTTTGTGCTTCCAAATAAATTTTAGGAATGGTTTCTCTAGGTCTGGGACATAAGTTGGTGGTAGTTTGATAGGGATTGCATTAAATCTATACAACAATTTTGGGAGTATGGCCATCTTCATGACGTTGCTCCTCTCCAGGAGCATGGAATATATTTCCATTTTCTGAAATGTTGTATAATCTCTTTTCTTAGGGTGTTGTAATTTTCTGTGAAAGGATCTTTGATTCCTTGCTTAAGTGAATCCCAAAGTATTTCATTTTCCACGTTTGTATAATAAAAGCTATTGTTTCTATTGTTTCCCTTTCAGTGTTCTTGTTTTCTGTGTAGAGGAATGCTATTGACTTTTGAGTATTAATTTTGTATCCTGCTATGCTACTGAATTTCCACATCAGTTCTAATAGTATCTTTGTGGAATTTTTGGGGTCTTCAAGTAAAGTATCATGTCATCTGAAAATAGTGATAATTTAGCTTCTTTTTTACCTATTCTTATTTGTTTTATTTTTCCCTCTTTTCTAATGGCTGTTGCTAATGATTCTAAGACTATATTGAATAGGATGGGTGATAGAGGACATCCTTGTCTTGTACCAGATCAAAGAGTAAAGGATTTCAGTTTTTCCCCATTTAGGATTATATTAGCTTGTGGGTTGTCATAGATGGCTTTTATCAAGTTAAGATAGAGTCCATCTATTCCAATTATTTGTAAGACTTTGAACATGAATGAGTGTTGGACTTTGTGGAAACCTTTCTCTGCATCAACTGAGAAGATCATGTCTCTTTTAAAATTGATTGTATTAATATAGTGTATTACATTTATAGATTTTTGAATATTGAACCATCCTTGCATCCCTGGGATGAATCCTACCTGGTCATGGTGTATGATCTTCTTGATGATTTCCTGTATTCTATTTGCTATGATCTCATTGAATATTTTTGTATCTATATTCATGAGGGAAATTGGACTGTAGTTCTCTTTGGTAGTGTCTTCCCTGGTTTTGGAATCATTATTATTCTTGCCCTCAGAAATGATTTTGGAAGGACTGATTCCTTTTCAATTTCATTGAAGGGTTTGAGGACTGTAGGGATTATATATTGTATAAATTTCTTGTAGAATTCAGCTGTGAATCCATTAGGACCTGGAATTTTCTTTGTCAGTAGGCTTTTCATTGTGTTTCATATTTCGTTGGCTGTTATTGGCTTATTGAGAGTTGTTATATCTTCTTAGTTCAGTTTTGGTAATTTATATCTTTAAAGAAATCTGTCCATTTTTTCTGTGTCTTCTATTCTGTGAGTGTAAAGATTCTCAAAGTAACTATGGATAATCTCCTTTGGATTTGTGATTTCACCCTTTTCATTCCTTATTGCATGTTCTTGAATTTTTTCTTTCCTCTTTTTGATGAGTTTGGCCAGTTGCCTATCAACTTTATTCATTCTTCCAAAGACCCAACTCATGGATTTGTGGATTCTTTGGACTGTTTTCTTCATCTCAATTGAATTAATATCTGCTGCAATCTTTATGATTTCTTCCCATGTTTTGACTCTGGGTTTATTTTGCGCTTCCTTTTCTACATGATTCAAGTGCAATATTAGGGTGTTTATTTGTTCCAATTCTGTTTTTATAATGTGTGAGTCCATAGCTATGATTTTCCCTCTCAGAACTGCTTTCATCGCAGCGCAGAAATTTTGGTAAGTTGTACTTGAATTTTCATTGAATTGTAGGTATTGTTGAGTTTCTTGTTTAATTTCTTCTGTGACCCATTGATTGCTAAGTAGGGTATTGTTTAGTGTCCATAAATTTAGCGGGTTTTTCTGGTTTGTTTTGTCATTTATTTCCAGTTTCATTGCACTGTGTTCAGATAATATGGATGGGATAATTTCTATTTTATTGCATATACTTAGGCATGACCTCTGGACTAGTATGTGGTCTATTTTGGAAAATGACCCATGTGCAGATGAAAAATTATGTGTATTCAGCTGTGGTTGGGTGGAACACTCTGTATATGTCCATCAGGTCCATTTGTTCCAAGCTCTCGTTCAGTTCTGCTACTTTTTTGTTAATTTTTGTCTGGTTGATCTATCTGTTTGAGATGAGGGGATGTTAAGGTCTTGTGTTAAGATTGTGGTCTTAGATATTAGGTTTTTCCATGGAAAAAAATAAGACAAATATTTATATTTGTCTTACATATTTGGGGGCTCCTGTGTTTGGTGCATAGATATTTATGAGTGTTACCTCTTGGCCTTGAATGTTTCCCGTGGCCAATATATAGTGGTCTTCTTTGTCTCCTTTGATCCTCCTTAGTTTGAAGTTGAGACTGTCTGAGAGCAGAATTGCTACTCCTGCTTTTGTCTGAGGTGCTGGGGCATATAGTTTTGTTTTCCATCCTTTGACTTTTAGCGTATGAATGGCCTTTTGAATTAAGTATGTTTCTTGTATACAGCATATTGTTGGATTTTGTTTCCTAATCCACTGTACCAGTGCATTTCTCTTAATTGGTGAATTGAGTCCATTTACATTGATGGCTGTAATTGAAATGTGTTGACTTACGTTTTTCATGATATTTACCTGCTGGTGTTTACTCCTTTGTATCCTGTGCTAATTATCTGTCCTGTTTAGTTTGTTCCTTCCATTGTCATTCATGGAGGATTGGTCATTGTGGTCTCTCTCTAGAACATCTTTCAGCAGCCTGTGAAGGGATGGCTTTGTCATCATGAAATTCTTTAGTTGTTCTTTGTTGTGGAAGTATTTCACTTCAATATCAAACGTGAAAGAGATTTTTGCAGGGTATAATATTCTGGGCTGGAATTTGTTTTCATGTAGGACTTGAAGAACTCTGCTCCATGCTCTCCTTGCCTTCATGGTTTGTGTAGAGAATTTGGCTGTAATTGTGATGGTTTTTCCTTTGAATGTGAGCTGCTTCTTTTCTCTAGCAGCTCTCAGTATATTATTTTTGTCTTGGATTAGTGGGATCTTGACTATTATATATCTGGACGTGTTTTTACTTGAGCTGATGTTATTTGCTGTTCTGTGTGGTTCAGTTACCTGAATGTTGTATTGTTTCCTCATATTTGGGAAATTTTCTGCAATTACTTCTCTCCAAATTATTTTTATATCATTTGTATTGACTCCTTCATTCTCATTGAGAGCAATTATTCTCACATTGTTCATCCTGGTGTCATCTTGAAGGTGATGGATTATTCTTTCCTGCATTCTCATTGTTTTTAAGAGATCCTTCATCACCTTTTCACTCACTGCTCCATCATCTTGTAGATCTGAACCTCTGTCTTCGCTTTCACTCAAATGGTTTTGTAGACTCCTGATTGATATTTTTTGTTCTTCTGTATCTCTTTGACTGTGTTTCATGCATTCTATTTCTTTTCTGTATTTTTCATTCATGGAATCCATCATATTTCTGATCTCCTCAATTTTTTTTTTATCCAAATCTTCTTTAGAGGTATTTATTAATTGTTTTTCTATTGAGTTCCTTCCAAGTTGGGTTTGCTCTGCACATTTCTGGATTTATTTTTGTATTTCAGATGCTATGATTTCAAAGAATATTTTTCTTTCAAAGAATTCTTTTTTAATTTCAGAAATTGTTTCTTCTTTGATTTCCTCATGACCTTTCTGCTGTTGTTTCTTTGCTTCATATGCTGTTAATTCATACGTTTCAGCTGGAATAGTGCTCTCTGCACTTGTTCTGGGTGAGCACTGGTTTTACCCCTGATGTTTCTGAATTTGATTCTTTATTTCAGATCGTATGTATTCAGATATTTCTTTTCTTATTTGAGGAATTACTTCTCGTCTGATTTCCTCTATACCTTTCTGCTGCTGTTCCTTTGCTTCTATTTCTGTTAATTCATTCATTTCAGCTGAGCTAGTGTGCTCTGCACTTACTGGTGGACTCGAGGCCTGGGATTGCATTTTTTCTCCCTGTCCTTGTCATTTTCTATAGGACTGAACTCTGACCTTTAGTGTAGAGCTTTGGTGTAGCTATAAACTTTGCGTGTTATGAGATTCGTTGCCAGTTTACTTAGTTTGAGATTATCCTGTTATGCCTGTCATGGATCTAGCTATTGTGTTCAGTTCCTTTTTGTTATAGCTCCTGTGATTCCCCTCTGTTGGTTCCCTTGTCAGGTGAGGATGAACCGAACTTGGATGCAGAGAAGTAGTGAAAATTCCCACTGTCTTGGCTGGTTTTGGGGTGAGGATCTGGAAAGTTGCCGGTGTCAGCCCTCCTGTGTCAGTAAGGTTGCTCTCTAGGTGGGCGTGCCTGGGCTTTGTTGGGTCTTCTGGGCTCCCTAAAGGATAGTAGATGTTGTTATTCACCGGCTAGGCTGTGCTTGGTCAGCCAACCTGTGCTGGGTCTAGGGTCACAGGCCAGTACTGGAGAATGCTGGGAAAGTTCCCTCTGACCTGGTGGGCCTGGAGTACTCTCTCACAGGCCAAGCTGCGCTGGTTCTTGGGCCATGGTCTGGAACCGCGAATTGCTGGGATATGTCCTTTTGGGGTGGCAGGACTGGAGTTCTCACTTGAGGCTGAGCTGCGCTGGGTCTGGGGCCTCGGGCTGGGACAGGGCATCGCTGGGAAAATGTGTCTCTTTCACGGTAGGCCTAGAGCTCTCACTCACCGGCCAAGCTCTTCTGGGTCCGGGGCCATGGGCTGGAATTGCAGAAGGTTGGGAAACATCCCTCTGGTGTGGTGGGCCTGGAATTCTCACTCTAGGCCAAACTGCACTGGGTCTGGGGCCGTGGGGTGGGACCGAGGATTGCAGAAATGTCTCTCTGATGTGGCGGCCTAGAGCTCTCCATCACTGAACTTTGATGCCCAGGGAGTCAGGGAAATTCCCACTCGCTCAGCCGGCTTTAGGGCAGGGGATCCCAAGAGTTTCTGGTGAGTGTGCACTGAGGTTTCAGGCCGGTCACTGGCTTGGAGAGCTTGGGGAAGGGGATCCCGGTAGGGTGGGCTGGAAGATGCCAAAGGCTCTTCCTCAGACTCACCACAAACTCACTGATCTGGGAAGCCTGGTGAGTCGTGCAAATTCCTACTCACCTGAAGGGCTTGGGGTGGGATGCAGGAGGCTGCCGGAGTCAGCCCCGCTGTCTCAGGCTGATCGCTCTGGCTGAGTGAAAGTATTACTTTTAGTTATAGCTTTCTTTGTACTTGTTTCTATCCCACTTACTGTCCGGCGCCGCTCCCGTCCCGCGGAAGAAGACACTCAGACACCAAAATGCAGGTTAGTGGATTGGGTGCAAGCCTCTACATGCGTCCGCTAGCTGGACGTCCTACGTGCAAGCAACAACAGATTTCCTGGTACAGCAAGCTATATTCATTTTACAGACAGATGCTATTGGCAGGATCATAAAAACGGCGGGCTTTTCTCTAAATAGGAGGGGTTAAGGCACAGCAACAAGAACCCGGAAGCCGGGTGTAGGCGCCATCTTGGCAGGCATGATGGGCGGGGGAGCGAGGAGCGGTCGCCATCTTAAAACGGCTCCCGACATCTCCCTCCTTTTGTTTTACTAAAAGGCAACATTGCTTACCTGAGTGATAACAGTGATTGATGCCCTTTTATCATAGCCCTCTAAGATTTTGTCCGCAGTCGGGTCGCGCGCCCCGGCTGTGGGCTCAACCTCCCAAGGCCTCATTCTTTTGTAGGGCCAGGACTGTACGAATGGAACCTGGATGCACACCAGCATATGATCTGGGAGCCCTTATAACCCCTCTCAGGACTCCACACCAAGCCCCTTCC
>PVKA01025305.1:5265-33166 GCA_004027165.1 Ctenomys sociabilis
AAAAAAAAAAAAAAAAAAAAAAAAAAAAAAAAAAAAAAAAAAAAAAAAAAAAAAAAAAAAAAAAAGAAGCCACTGTCCTATACCAGACTAAAAAACATCACTGTCAAATTACACAAGTAATGTATCCTCCTGAAACATGATGGGGGTATTAAATTATAAACAGCAACATGTTTGGGTCTATAAGGACACAATGATATACAAATGTTCTATCTTTATGGAGCTTAATAAAAAGGTATTGAGATCAGAAAATCATTGCTGGGCCAGCCTGATAGCTCAGGGACTACAGAGCCTGCCAGGGTTCCATCCCCCATGTGCCATACAGGCCCACCCTCGGACTGCGCTGAGATGAGCTGAGAGTAGGCATGGTGGGGCACACCTGTAATCTCTGCACTTGAGAACAGGAGAATCACGAGTCCGATCTATGAAGTGAGTCCCTGTAGAGCCTGTGTTAAATACAGAAAAAAAAAATGGCAAAGGCTGCTTGTAGGGACAGCAGTTACACTGGAGGAGGGACTCCCATTGGGGTGCTGTTCACTCACTGATCTGAACAAAATTATCAGTCTTATGATGTGATGACATATGAACACTAATCTCACAGTAACAACAGATTGTCAGGCCTTTTCTGACTATACCGACTGGGAGAAAGCAAGGAGACAGCCTCAGGTCATAGTGCACCAATAGGGAAAGGCTAGATACACATCCATTTGGGTTCTGTTCAAGCAAGAGTTCAGGAGAACAGCAGCAGCGAACAGTCACAGACGCTGCCAAGGACCTGAATGCAGGCAGTTGGCAGAGGTCTCAGGCATACAGTGAAAGAAGAGAATTAAGCATAAGTTTCAGTGCTGAGCAAAATGAGAATATTAATCATGAATATTTGGAAAAGATATCCCAGGTGTCTAGAGACAGTAGCCTGTTTATGTATCATAAATGAAAATATCACTTTGTTTAATGATCGTTTAAGAATCAGGTTGCGATAAGTGTTTGCCTCTAAAGTAGAACAGTGATTCTAACCAGTTATATACAACACTAGAGAACATTGGGAATATTGAGGCAATAGAAAGGAACTTTTAAAACACAATACCAATTGCCTATGGGAAAAAGAAACTCAACTGTTATAAGTTATTTCCATAAACCTTGGAGCACTGTTTGTACTGCAGTTGATCACAGGTGCAAGGCCCAATTTCCTGTCATATGATTCGCTCCCAGCAGGACAGCAAGACCTGCCAATCTGCTCCACTGGGCGCCCCCATGACCCATGCAGAGCTGTCACCAGCAGAGTAAAGGGTCAGGTTCACGCTGCTGCTGTCATGGAGCTGCGAGTCTCTCTTGAGCCAGCACAAAGACACTTGATTCAGTCCACCCTGAAATGGGATATTTTATTTTCTCTGTTCCCTCTTCTGATTCGTTATTTAAATTCTTTAATTTTATTTCAAATTACAGTATTCTTGGAATTTCCAGGTAAGTGCAGCCGCATAACTTTACACTACCAAATATAATAAGAAGGAAGTTTAATGAAGAAAACTAAAGTAAAAATTTTGAAAACAATAGATTTGGCAGTGAAATGCATTGCTCTTCTTTTTCTTCTTTTTAATTATTTCAGTGTTGTACCTCTCACTTCCCCATAAGTGTCTGTTTCTTGTGGAAGATAAAATTTGTTTTCCCTACTAAGTGATGAGCACGTATTAGTTTCTTAAAGTGTTCTTATTGCCTGTAGTTAAACTGAACAAGGCACAAAAGCAACACAGAAGAAAAATTTCACTAAGAGCTTGTGGATGTTACCTTCTTGTCCCAAGTTGCTTGCTTGTCCTTCACTGACCTGAGCAATATTATCAGTCCTATCATGAGATGACAATGTGTGAACACTAATGTCACAGTAATAATAGATTGACAGGCTTTTCCTGATGCAAGTACAGACATACAGCCTTGAGAAATTCAATGAACTACCTCAGATCATACACCAATGATGAGGAGAGGCCTGGAACAGCATCCATTTCAGCACTCAGGGAGATCTTGAGTGTCCAACAGTCACAGGTACTTCAGTAGTTCAGTTTCTAAATTTTCAGCTGAAATTCCCTTCATCGAGTTTGGTCAGTGCTTGACTATAGTGGTCAGGTTTCTGTTGCTAGAACAAAATATCTCCCATACATAATTTCACTAAGAGAAGTTTATCTTGGCAAATAGCTCCTGTGGTTTTGTCCCATGACTGGCAGGCTCTGTCATGGCTGAAGGTTCTGACAAATGAGAGCTCCATGCCTGTGGTGAGCCCTCAGTAGGAGTTTGAGAGATTCTTTATCTTTGAACCATAATGCTTAGATTATAAACTTATGTACTTTTAGCTTTCTATGTTGAGGTATGGAGCACAGAATAGAATGTAGCTTGTAGCAGTACCGTATGAATTAAAGACCCTCGCATATGACAAGCACAATACACATTAGCTAAGTGTGAGTGGAAGTAGCAAAATGTTTGTAAGTGGCCGTCTTATACTGCAAGATTTTGAAAATTATAACCTCTAGAAAGAGAATCTGAATACAGCTTTTAGTCCCATTGTATGCTTATTAGATATATATCTTTATCTCTGAAGTTTAGCATTCCAGTAAAAAGTAGTTACTTTCAAGATTATCAAGACTGTTGACAGAATTTATTTTCTTGTAGCAGTAATGTTGAGTGGTAGTTTCTTGCTGACAATTTATCAGAGAACCTATGTCTTCCAAGAGCTACAACCAGATAAAATTTTCTACCTCTGTGTTTGTATGTGCATGTCCTTTTCTTTACTTAAAATGCTTTTAAAAGAATTTAACTTAAGTTTCTGAAGTAAAACACTGCTTTTTCAACTTCTGTAACAAAATACAGAGCTATACAACAACCCTAGAAAAAATACATACATTCTACATGCATTTCTATAGCATTACATAATACATAATAAATTGAAAAATTCTGAAGACTGTATACAAAGCGAAACATATAACAGCCTTGCACAGTGAAGGCAAGACTACTTACATTGTGTGTACATATACACACTGTTCTGCTTGAACAGAAAACTAGCGAAATCATCTTTCATATATGAATCATGACTGCTTATGTCATTATAGAGGCATAAATCTCTCATTCTGGCCTGCTGTGACAGTGTTTTATGGTGTCACCTGATCACAGGAGTTCCATCTCATCAGATTTGCTATATTGTTTGTTAAATGCAAATCATAACTATGCACACTCAAGAGATTACAGATAGGCACATACACTAGGAGGTGAGAACTATTGGGAGATCACTGTGGGGTCTGTTTGACTTTTTTTTTTTTTTTTTTTTTTGTCTTTTTGAGACAGAGTCTCACTATGCAGTTCATGCTGGCCTTAAGCTCACTTTGTGAGCTTCAGGCTGGTCTTGAACTCACAACAATCCTCCTGCCTCAGCCTCCCGAGTGCTGGGATTACAGGCATGCGCCACCACACCCGGCTGTTTGACATGTATTTTACTCAACAAAAATAAACTACAATCTCATCAGAACTCTAAATCCATCAATATATATATATATGGCTGAGAAGAAAACATATTAAACACCACCATCAGAGGTTGCACATGAAAATGTTGAACTACAAAAAATATAAATGACCAGCCTTCAAGATAGCTCAGCTGTCTAAGGGCCTGCTTAGGTAAGCCCAAGGACCCAGGTTCAATTCTCAGTATGACACACATGTCATTCCAACCCCACACCAGGCACATCAAGCTGGCCACCGAGACCCAGCATGATGGTGCACACTTTTAATCCCAGCACTGGGGAGGCTGAAACATGAAGATCACTATGAATCTGAGTTGCGTAATGAGATACTGTACCAAATACATAAGTATTTTTAAATGTTAAGGAACACATAAAACTTTAACGACCACTTAAAATTGGCCACTTAAAGAGATTTTAATTAGCCCTTCTGTTCTGAGGAGATAGTGAAGCTGCCCCAGGCAGGATGAGCTGCTCTGCAAGCTGCCTTCAAAACAATTGTGAAATGTGAAGTCAGTGTGTGTGGACTGTTGGACATGAAAATAGAACCAGGGAGCCCCAGATAAAGGCCCGAGACAGCACAGCCAACTCTGCTATCTTCCTGGATCCTGCCCATGCCGCCCACCCAGAGACTGGCCTGAGACAGCGGCTGACTCCAACGGCCTCCTGGACCCTGCCCCAAGCTCTCCCAGTGAGTGGGAATTTGCACGACTCCCTAGGCTTCCAAGATCAGTGAGTGTGTGGTGAGTCTGAGGCAGAGCCATTGGCTTCTTCCTGCGTGCTACCTGGATCCCCACTCTGAAGCACTCTAAGCCAGTGACTGGCCTGAAACCGCAGGACCCACTCACCAGCACTTCCCAGGATCCCCTGCCCTAAAGCCAGCTGAGCGAGTCAGAATTTCCCTGGCTCCTTGGGCATCAAAGTTCAGTGAGTGTAGAACTTCAGGCCCACCGTGCCAGAGAGACATTTCCCACAGATTCCCTGCCCCCACCCCCCACCCCTACCTGACACAGTGCGAAGCTCAGCCAGTGAGAGCTTCAGGCTCACCGCACCAGAGAAACATTTCCCAGTGATTGCCGATCCCACCCCTCGGCCCTAGACCCAGTGCAGGTAGGCCTGGAGTGAGAACTCCAAGCCTGCTACGCACGAAGGACATTTATCAGCAATCCCCGATCCCATGGCATAGCCCAAAACCCAGCACAGCCTGGCCTGTGAGTGAGGGCTCCAGGCCCGCTGCACCGAAAGGGACCTTTCCCAGCCTTCGCTGGTTCTGGGCTGTAGACCCAGACCCGGTACAGGCTGGCTGACCCAGTAGAGCCTACCGGTGAATAAGATCATCCACTATCCTTTTGGAAGCCCAGAAGACCCAACAAAGCCCAGGCCTGCCCACCAAGTGAGCAACCTGCCTGACACGGGAGGGCTGACTCCGGCAATTTTCGGGATCCTTGCCCCAAACCCAGTCAAGACAGTGGGAATTTTCATTACTTGCTCTGTATTGCAGTTCGGTTCGTGCTTGCCTGAACAGGGAGCCAACAGAGGGGAACCACTGGAGCTACTGCAAAAAGGAACAGAGCACAACAGCTAGATCCAGGCCAGGCATACCTGGATAATCTCAAACTTAATAGACTGGCACCCGAATCTCATAACAAGCTTAGGTTACAGCTGCAGCAAAGCTCTACACCAAAGGTCGAAGGTCAGTACTATACAAAATGACAAAGACAAGGGGAAAAACTCAATCCCAGACCTCAAGTCCACCAGTAAGGGCAGAGGACACTAGCTAAACTACTATGAATGAATTAACAGATATAGCACCAAAGGAACAACAGTAGAAAGCTATAGAGGAAATAAAACGAGAAGTAATTCCTCAAATTAAAAAAGAAATATCTGAATACATAGTATCTGAAAAGAAGAATGAATTCCAGAAACAATCGGTGGAAAAACAATGCTCATCCAGAATGAGTGCAGAGAGCACTATTCCACCTGATATATATGAATTAACAGCATCTGAAGCAAAGAAACAACAGCAGAAAGATCATGAGGAACTCAAAGTAGAGATAATTTCTGAAATCAAAAAAGAATTATATGAAAAAAAGAATTCTTTGAAATCATAGCATCTGAAATACAGAAACAAGTCAGCAATATACGGAGGAAACCCAACTTGGAAGAAACACTGCAGAAAAAGAATTAATAATTACCTCTAAAGAATATATGGATGAAAAAATTGAGGAGATCAGAAATATGAGGGATTCCTTAAATGAGCAATTCAGAAAAGAAATAGAGCACATGAAACACAGTCAAAGAGATAGAAGAACTAAAAACATCAATCACTAGTCTACAAAACCATTTGAATGAAAGTGAAGACAGAGTTTCAGATCTTGAAGATGCCAGCATGGCTAGTGAAAAGTTGAGAAAGGACCTCTTAAAAAGAACGAGAATGCAGGAAAAAATAATTCATCACCTGCAAGATGACACCAAGATGAACGATGTGAGAATAATTGGTATCAAAGAGAATGAAGGAGTCCATACAAACAACAGAAAAAGAATTTGGCTACAAGTAATTGCAGAAAACTTCCCAAATATGAGGAAACAATCCAACATTTAGGACACTGAAGCATACAGAACACCATAACTTCAACACAAGTAGAAACACACTGAGAAATATAACACTTAAGATCCCAGAAATCCAAAACAAAAATAATACACTGAAAGCTGCGAGAGAGAGGAAGCAGTTCATATTCAAAGGAAAACTCATCAGAATTACAGCCGACATCTCTACACAAACAATGAAGGCAAGGAGAGCATGGAGCAGAGTTCTTCAAGTCCTACATGAAAACAAATTCCAGCCCAGACTATGATACCCTGCAAAACACTCTTTCAAGTTTGATGGAGAAGTGAAATACTTCCATGAAAAGGAAAAACTAAAGAATTTCATGATGACAAAGCCTTCCCTTCACAGGCTGCTGAAAGATGTTCTAGAGAGAGACCACAATGACCAGAACTCCATGAATGAGAATGGAAGGAACCCACTAAACAGGACAAACAATTAAACACAGGTTACAAAGGAGTAAACGACACCAGGTAAATAACATGACAAACAAGTCAGCACATTTCAATTATAACCATCAATGTAAACAGACTCAATTCTGCAATTAAGAGAAATAGACTGGCACAGTGGATTAGGAAAAAAAATCCAAAAATATGTTGTATACAAGAAACACACTTAACTCAAAAGGACATTCATAGGGTCAAAGTCAAAGGATGGAAAACAATACTACATGCCCCAGCACCTCAGAAAAAAGCAGGAGTAGCAATTCTGTTCTCAGACAGTCTCAACTTCAAACCAAGAATGATCAAATGACACAAAGAAGGCCACTATATATTGGTGAGGGGAAAAATTCAAGAGCAAGAGATAACACTCATAAATATCTATGCACCAAACACAGGAGCACCCAACTATGTAAGACAAATCTTAAGGGACATGAAAAACTTAATGTCTAAGAAAACAATCTTAACAGGAGACCTTAACACACCCTTATCTCAAAAAGATAGAACAACCAAACAAAAAATTAACAAGTAAGTAGCAGAACTGAACCAGAGCTTGGAACAAATGGACCTATTGGACATATACAGAGTCTTCCGCACAACCACTGCTGAATACACATTTTTTCAGCTGCACACGGGTCATTTTCCAAAATAGACCACATACTTGTCCAGAGGTCATGCTTAAGTATATGCAAGAAAATAGAAATTATCCCATGCATATTATCTGACCATAGGTCAATGAAACTGGAATTGAATGACAAAAGAAATGAGGAAAACCTACTAAATTCATGGAAACTAAACAACACCCTACTCAGCAATTAACAGGTCGCATAAGAAATTCAACAAGAGATTCAACGATATGTACAATTCAATGAAAATTCAAGTACGACTTACCAGAATTTATGGGATGTGATGAAAGCAGTTTTTAGAGGGAAAATCATAGCTATCAACTCACACATTAGGAATACAGAACAGGAACGAATTAGCACCCGAATGTTGAACCTCCAACAACTAGAAAAAGAAGAGCAAACAAAACCAAGAGTGAAAAGTCGGGAAGAAATCATAAAGGTTAGAGCAGAAGTTAATTCAATTGAGATGAAGAAAACAGTTCAAACAATCCACAAATCAAAAAGTTAGTTCTTTGAAAGACTAAATAAAGTTGATAAGCCTCTAGTCAACCTCATCAAAAAGTGGCAAGAAAAAATACAACTACATGCAATACGGAATGAAAAGGGTGAAATCACCTCATACTCAGCAGAAATTCAGAAGATTATCAATAGTTACTGCGAGAACCTTTATGCTCACAGAATAGAAGACAGAGTAAATGGACAGATTTCTCAAAAGGTACAAATTACCAAAACTGAATCAAGAAGATATAACAACTCTGAATAAGCCGATAACAGCCAATGAAATACAAAACGTAATAAAAAGCCTATCGACAAAGAAAAGTCCAGGTCCTGATGGATTCATAGCTGAATTCTACAAGAAATTTATAGAAGATATAATCCCCACACTGCACAAACTCTTCAATGAAATTGAAAAGGAAACAGTCATCCCAAAATCATTTCTGGAGGCAAGTATAATACTGATTCCAAAACCAGGGAAAGACACAACCAAAAAGGAGAAATACAGGCCAGTCTCCTTCATGAACATAGATGCAAAACCACTCAAATATAATACAGCAAATCATCAAGAAGACCATACACCATGACCAGGTAGGATTCATCCCAGGGATGCAAGGATAGTTTAATATTTGAAAATATATAAATGTAATACACCATTAATAGACTGAAATCTAACAACCACGTGATCATTTCTATTGATAGAGAGAAAGCTTTTGACAAAGTCCAACACTCATTCATATTCAAGGTCCTACAGAAAATTGGAATAGATGTACTCTATCTTAACTTGATAGAAGCTATCTATGACAACCCAAAAGCTCATAAAATCCTAAATGGAGAAAAACTGAAATCTTTTACTCTTAAATCAGATACAAGACAAGGATGTCCTCTATTGCCCCTCCTATTCAATATAGTCTTGGAATGATTAGCAACAGCCATTAGAAAAGAGGGAGAAATAAAGGGAATAAGAAAAGGTGAAGAAGAAGTTAAATTATCACTATTTGCAGACGACATGATACTTTACTTGGAAGACTCCAAAAATTCCACCAAGAAACTACTAGAACTGATAGGGAAATTCAGTAGCATAGCAGGATACAAAATCAATACTCAAAAGTCAATAGCATTCCTCTACACAGATAGCAAGCACACTGAAAGGGAAACAATAGAAACAGTACCTTTTACAATAGCATCGCGGAAAATGAAATACCTTGGGATTCACTTAAACAAGGAAGTCAAAGATCTTTTCACAGAAAATTACAACACCCTAAGAAAAGAGATTATAGAGGATTTCATAAATGGAAAGATATTCCATGTTCCTTGAAGATGGCCATACTCCCAACATTGCTGTACAGATTTAATGCAATCCCTATCAAACTGCCACCAACATACCTCCCAGACATAGAGAAATCAATCCTACAATTTATTTGGAACCACAAATGACCGAGAATAGCAAAGGGAATCTTGGCCAGTAAAGACAAGGCAGCAGGCATCACAATTCCTGATTTGAAATTATACTACAAAGCCACTGTGATAAAATCAACATGGTATTGGCAACAAAATAGACCTGAGGATCAGTGGAATAGATTAGAATATGCAGAGGCATCTACGAAGACACTGAGCAATCTTATCTTCGACAAAGGGGCTACACAAGTTCACTGGAAGAAAGATAGCCTCTTTAACAAATACTGCTGGAAAACATGGCTTTCTACATGCCGAAAACTAAAACTTGACCCAGCTCTATCACCATGCACTAATTTAAAGTCAAGATGGATTAAAGATCTAAACATTAAAACAGAAACACTCAATCTCCTGGAATAGAAAGTAGGAAGAACTCTTGAAGCCATAGGGGTAGGTAAAGAGTTCATGAACAAGCATATATTCGCACGGGAAACACTTGAAAGAATGAACAACTGGGATCAACTTGTCTTAAGGAGCTTCTGCATATCAAAAGAAATTGTCAACAGAGTGAAAAGACAACCCACAATCTTTGAAAAAATCCTAACTAATAAGCAATCAGACAGAGGTCTACTGTCTAGAATATATAAAGAACTAAAATACAACAGGGACCCCAGATTTAAAGACCCAATTCAGAAATGGGCATCTGAGATGAATACATACTTCTCAGTGGACTAAATTAGAGAAGCAAATAAATATATGAAAAAATGCTCCACATCGCTAGTCATCCGTGAATTGCAAATAAAAACAACACTGAGATACCATCTTACTCCAGAAAGAATGGCTATCATAAGGAAATCAACCTACAACAAATGTTGGAGAGATTATGATGGAAAAGGGAACCCTTCTCCACTGCTGGTGGGAATGTAGACTGGTACAACCATTGTGGAGGTCAGTATGGAGACTCCTCAAAATAGTAGGACTAGAAATCCCATTCAAGCCAGCTATTCCCGTACTTGGAATTTTCCCAAAGGATCTGGAAACATTGTATCATAGAGATATATGTATACCTATGTTTATAGCAGCGCAATGTGTGATAGCAAAATCTTGGAAACAACCAAGACGTCCATCACATGAGGAATGGTTGAAAAAGATGTGGTATTTCTATATAATGGAGTATTACTCAGCTATTAAGAATGATAAGCTTGAAGCATTTATACTGAAGTGGATGCCACTTGAACATACACTCATAAGTGAAATAAAGGAGACACACATGTGTAAATTTCGTATAGTCTCCCTAGTATAAGAAACGAAAACCAGAAATACAAATGGAAACGTACAACACCAACTAAAATCAATTGAGTCAGATAAGGCAAAGTGAACGGCATATGCTGCCAGATACTAATCAGCTTTTCTTCTGGATGGTTAAAAACCTAAGTTCGCAGATCATAATTGGAGAAATAGAAGATCCACAAGGCCAGCCAACATTTTGGCTCTAGCCTTCCAAGGTCAACGAAGACTCAGGACATAAAAGAACCTGTAATGCAACATCATGAAACTTAGTCGAGCTCCAAATTTTCTGAACAAGGAGATTATGGAGCCACAGAGAAAAGAGATAGAAGTTCTATAGTATGCCTGTATAGAGAGTCTCATGGAGAGAAAACCTTCTCTGAGGCTCTCACAGAGAGCAAACTGGTCAAGCATTGGCCGTGACTCATCCACATGGATGACACAGACAAAGGATCTACAGAATAAGGTACAGGACTACAAGATAAACCCTGAGGGGTCTTTACTGACCTCATAAGAAACGAAAAGTACATGTGTGGTTATATAGGTCTTGCTCTATCTTGGTCTTAACCATCCAGCAGAAAAGTGGAAAAATGAGGAATACATCACGGGGCCATAATAATAAGTTGAGCTGTAAATGGTATGGTCAACAACTTCTTCAGATAACTCACTATTGTTGTGGAATGCTGGACTGTGTTGGATTGTGTCGTTGAGTTAAGGCACCTAAATTATTTGAATGACAATAGAGTGCCCATCTTTGATAGGTGTAGACAAAGGAAGGGGTATAGAAAAGAAGAATCATGATGTGTGTGTGTGGAACAGTACAGTTGGGATAGATAATGCCGTGCTTCTACATAATTCTATGAGAGACAATATTTGCACTAATGGTGGTTGGACAGGATATTATGTCGGCTTCTAGTACTATGGACAACCACTAGGAAAATAAGAAGGTAGAAAGTATTAATTATTGAATCTTTGATGTAACTCAGGTATAAAAAATAAGATATGCAAACAGCTACACTCTTAATTTACTGATAAGAGACACATGCTATAATAATGTATGTAAGTATATTATTATATATGCACCTTGTATGATACCAAAACATTATGAAAACAGTTTGCAATGTATTAATTTATCAAATCCATCTTGTCAATGTATCTTAAAACTGTCTCATTGATATTTGTACTTCAATAAAATAAAAATTAAAAACTAATGATAAACTTGAAGCATTTATATTGAAGTGGATGGCACTTGAACACATACTCATAAGTGAAGTAACCTAGACCCACATGAAAAAAAAATAGAATCATGGTGATTTGTAAAACTTCTGCCTTATGCATCAATATTTCCATAATAAATTTTAAGATAGAGTAAAGAAAATGTCAATCAAATATTTTATGAGTAGGGTCTCAGGGCCAAACATATAGCTCAGCAGCATAAGCAGCTGCTGGCAAGCACAAGGCCCCAAGTTTGATCCCTGGCACCAAAATTAAAGAAAAAAGTTCTAAAATCATCTCAAGAGATGGCTCTACTTGTTCCTTCTCTAAGGGAGTTTGAGTAATGTCAAAAGAAACAGGGGACTCCAACCCCCAGATATGGGCTAATACTGGGTCCATGGTCTGTCAGGAATTATGCCCTTGGGAGGGGCGTGCAAGCCATCAAAGCTCCATCTGTCTGTCCCTTTACCCTCCCTCACCACCCAACAAGAATGCAGTAAAGGTCAAGCTTGGCATCACCCTTAGGCTTCCCATCTTCCACAAGCAGAAGGCTGTGTTGGAAGTTTATGTCTCTTCAGAGTAACTTGAAGATGGCCAAAGAATAAAATGCAGCCAAGACTTGCTTTTCATTGGTGTCACCAAGGATGGCTGGAAGAGTTCTTATCAGAAAGCAAAGTGCATTAGAGAGAAAAATAAAAGCTAGATAATCAGAAAAGAGAGACATAATTATTTTGCAAAGAGATGGAGACTAGAGATAGAGGGTGGAGAAAAGAGGGCCTGAAGGAATAGCTAAGATCTGTTGTGTAGACACACTGAATCCCCACTATGAATGGGACTGTTGTGCTCCTCAAATCTGCATTAATAAAGAAATTTAAAAGGAAAATGAGAGCAAAAGTAACCAAAGTTTTAATGAATGATCTTGCCTTTATGTAAGATAGATCTTGTCTTTGCCAAAGGGAAATCCTACATTTTCTATAGACTAGCAACTTCTATGTCACTGTTGCAATGAGACTGCTTTTTGCATTATTCTGCATATGTTTACACAGTATAAATGGCTATATTGGGAGTGAGGTCACTATAAAACAGCCTCATCCTGGACTCAGAGAGGATGCAGACATCAATGGAGATTCTGGGCATTTGGAAGAATGCAGTGCTGTGAGTAGAAGCAGTGCTGGGTACCACCTTGCAAATACGATGAATATGGTAAATCAGTGTGTCAATTGTAACAAAATGTGACATTCAAAAGGATGCAATATAAAAGAATGGCTCAGTATTTACACATTTAATTTCTTCCAGGAAAGAACCCTGTCCAAATCTAGGTCTGATTTTAAAGTGGAACCACGTGACTGATTTTTGGCTAACAGCATGTGGAAGACAGCAATCAATGCCCCTCATAGAACTAGGCAGCTGCAGACATGCCTCGCCTACTTATTCTCATTGATGAGGCAACTTACACTACATCCACAGCTAGAACAAGGAAGATGTTTTTAGCTCACAGTTTATAGAGGTTTCAGTCCATAATAGGCTAGCTCCATTTGCTTATGAACTTTTTCTCTGTATTTAGCTTTTTGCTCAACAGATACACCCCAAAAGTTTTGAGTTTTTGCTATTTTCCAATGTATTTGGTGCTGGAATGTCTTTTGGTACATAGCGTCCCTGTCCACAGGGTCCTTATAATTTGATACAGTCAACATGTGTTTCTTGCAAATAATTATTTTCAGAGAGTTGTTAGTCTCTAAGAAAGTGTCTTTGGCATTCAGCTCTAGTATCTGGCTCTAATCCACGAGCTCAATTTTTTTTGTTAGTGATTTTCACTTGCTCTGCACTCACGCAAGGTGGGAATTTGACAGGCTTTCACTACCTCCTTCTCAGACACAGACACAAAGGGGAAATTTTGTGCTCCTCTTTGAGTTCTGATAGTTGTGCTGCGTAGTCAATTTGATTGGCTTGAGTGAACTGGACTAGCTTAGTAAGTGCTTCTGGGTATGCCCAGTGCATCCCAGAGGCCTGGTGTTGGGCCATACATCAGCTTCCAGGCTCCTGCCTCGCAGGTCTGCTCCTGCACTCTGCTTCCTGCCCCTGAGAAGTGAGGAGCTTTGCTTTACCACACTCTCCCATCGTGAGGTCTCTGCCTGCTGTGTAGGTAAGTAATGACATGCTGTGACCCCTGAAATCAAGAGTGCAGGGGTCTTCTTTCAACTGTAGGCATCAGACTTTTTTTCTCAGAAATGGGAAAACTGACCAAGGCAAGCTAGAAGTGTGCTGCACAGGGTAGCACTGCTTTATAGTGAGTCTCTTCTAACCAATACCTCATTCATGAGTTTTATAATTTAAACATAACTAAAACCTTACCCAAAATTCTTTCATGAAGCTAAGATACACCATGTTGCTTTACTTCTTGTGCTATAATACCCTTTCTGCCTTAGACCTTGATTTTAATACACTGACTTCCTGTGCAAAGCTCTGAAATTCTGAGCTTCGAAAGGAGATTCAGGGATGAGGAAGAACTAAAAATGACAGAACAAATGCCTGGCTCTGACTCCAGAGTGAGTTGAACTGACTCCCTGTGCAGGCTGGGAGTCAGACAATGGCAGCTGAGTAGATCACAATGTTCTCTGCCCTTTTGGAAAGTGGTAGAGGGGAAGACAGGAGAAAGGAAGTAGAAGGAGCCCTGAATCTTCATTCTCTTGTCACAATTGGATAATTGCCCTTGGGCAAAGTGACCAATCCTACTAACACATTAAGTTAATCTGCAAGTGGGCATATTAACAATAAAGTTCCCATAGGTTTGTTGTGAAGATTAAATGGATATATGAAATACTTTGCATGAGTATTGGATTACAGAAAGTGAACTCAATGATTTATTGCCTAATAAGTAATTGCTCAGTTTTGTTCATCACGACTGAGGAAAATGGCCCTTGATTTGACCAATTGTGCCTTTCATTAAGGTTACACTTCAGATTTAATTTTCTAGATGCTTATAATCGCTTTGATGGGAAGGTGAAAAGTGAAATATGGGGCCAGATTATTGTAAATTTAGAAGCTGCTGGTTTGTTTAAAGAGCAAATCAGCCTGAAATGATTCCAGCCTTGAAGAGAAAGTATGGACTGCTTTGTTTTGTGATCATCAGAGTAGCAAGATACCTTTGTCAACATGCTTGGTTTGGAAATTTCAATATATGCTTCGTCACAGAGTGTTTGATAGCTAAGATGTCACTCATTGCTAAAAGCATCTTAGACATAGCCTGGCTGCCTGCGGGCTCACTATACCACCCACCTCACAGCAGCTTTGCTGGAGCATCACTCCTGAACTGCCTACCTGAGGTATTACAGTTGAAATGCTACCTGCAAACCCAAATGCTAAGATGCACCCCAAGTCTCATCATCCTAGGAGAATATGTTTTCTTCATAAAGAAATTTTTCCAAAAAATACAACTATCTACCTCCAATAAGAAAGTCAGATTTCATTTCTCTGCCTAAATCTGTGTGATATGTGTACTAAACTTAAAATAGCATTATATGGATTTTAAAACACGGGTCGGGATGCACAGGTCTTGCCAGAGGTAGTGTGGCCCAGGGGCTGCCTGCACTGAGGGCCTGGGCATATGCTAAAGTCTATCCAGATCACAGCCAGCAGCAATGCACACTCTAATAAATTATCAGAGTGCTCATTTCCTTAGTTTTCATATCTGATAAACAGACATTAAAAGATTCCATCCCACAGAGTATTTTTAACTGTCATTGTCTCCTCTCAATTTCTCACTGAGGTATAATTTACTGATAGTAAAATACCTAGTGGTTGTGGATATTTTGATGAGTGCTTCAAATGCACACAAGGCGCAAGAAGAAATAACTCATTTCCATTACTTTCACAAACATCCTTGGGACTGTTTCTTGTTCAGTTTATGCTGGTTCAATTTGAGCTGCCATGGATTTATTTCTTTTGTTATATATAATAATTCCTTTTAAAGAAGAACAACCTTTAAGTGCTTGTAAATACTTGGAGTATTTATTTTGGAAAGGTGAGTACTCACTAAATGGTGCCCAGGATTATCACACTGTACTTGTGTAGAGTTTTATTTGGGATGTCTGATGCACACCCAGAAACATAAAAGAACACAGGAAAGTTCAAACTGACAGTGGATGGATCGTAAAACAGAATGTGCAAAAGAAAAAATAAATCAGAAAAACTAGGTCAAAGCAGAATATTGCTTGATATTCACTGAATACATTCTAATGGCCAACTCTATGCTAATAATCTCATTTATTTATTTATTTATTTATTTATTTATTTTGCTATTGGGAGCTAGAATTCAGTCAGGAGCCAGCACTTCCCAAGCAGGTGCTCAGGCCACTGAGCTACATCTCTGGCCCTATTTTATTTAACTGAACGATACTTTAAGATATGCATCATTATTCTGATAACAAAAGGAAAAACATTGTAAGATCAGAGAAATTCAGCAACTTTTTAATATCACATTGCACCACTATGTAACAGAACTGGAATTTAAGCCTCTTTCTAACTTTAAGTATACCAATGCTAGAGCAATAGCATTATTTATATATTAAAAAAGCATAAATGGGGAAGGAAAAATAGCATAAATTGAGCTTTAAAATAGGAATATATTAATCTTGGTTCTACTCACATAGTATTTCATCTAACCATCATGATGTTATTTTCCCCATAATAAAAGATCAGCAGTACTATGAATTGAGCATTGTCTTGTTTACTGTTGTTTTGTGGCTGGAACAAAATACCCAACACCCAGAATCAAGAAAAGAAAGGTGTATTTAGCTCACAGTTTGTAGAAGTTTCAGTTCATACTTGGCTGGCTCCAAGGCAGAGTGTCACATGGCAGAGGACAGCCATTCATGGTGGCAGAAAACAGCAAAGAGCAAAGAGAGGAGCAGCAACTGAGGCAGGCTTCTCACTCCTCTTAACATTTGTATGAAGATTATCTTCCCTAGGGCAGGTGTAGGATTGACACCCACAATCCCAGCATTGGATCATGAATTAATCACACACTCTAGAAGCTGCCCCAGTGACTGCATGAAGCTTTGGGGAGATAGTGAGACACAAGTCAGAACAAGCATCAAAATTAAGATTTTGATCTAATATTGTCAGTAGTCTTCCCATTGTCTATGAAAAGAAAAAGTCAAAATCAAACAAAAAGGACTGTTGAGATTAACCTAGTAGCCAAAGACTCAAATCACACAGTCAACTGCAATCTCAATATTTAAAAATGAAGTCAAAACATGTGATCAGGAAGTACAGTTGGAGAATATTTATGTAATATCAGGCATAAGGAAATGGAAACTTACTCATCAAATATGAATTTTAAATTATATGCCAACTTATATAAAACATCTTGTTGGAAACTTACTATATTTACTTTAGACATCATATTATTTTCTGAGATTTTTGTATCTATCATTTTTATTCTATTATTTTTTAGATAAAGAGGATTTGTCTGATCTTAGTCTCTAGAAATAAAACAACAAATAATAATTTTTATATTACAGACACTCATTAAAACACAGAAAATTTTCAGGATAAGATGCAAGATAGAAATTGAACCCGAGAAAATTTGGAACTCCCAAATGTAGGAAAATGATTATATTCATGTCATAAGTTTCTCCTTTACATTTCATTAATATTTGATCAAAAGCAATCAAGTGATGATTTTATGTCAAAAGTATTATCAAAAATTTGTACTGGTCTGGTACCAGGAATTGAATTCATGAGCTCATGATTGCCAGGCAAGCACTGAGCTTTATCTGTGGTCCATAAATTCATATTTGTGTTAGATAACAAGTCATCTTTTCTAATCAAGTTCTTCTGAACAAAAATATTACAGTCCTCACAAGGTATTGTGAAATCAAGTATGTTTTTTAACCTATGGAAACAACTCCAACATGAACCTATTCTCATTTGACAAAAAGAGTACATTGAGGCAATTTGCTCAGCTCATATAGAGTTGCTCTGAGTGAGCAGCAAGAAGCAGCATTAATTTGACCAATTATCAGAATGGCCCCAGAAATGTAAAGCATACATGCCATCAACATTCTAGGCAATGGTGTCTTAAGACTTAATTCATTTGTGTGTGGTACAGAGAAAATACCCTGAGGATTTAGTCAAGAATGGCTTTCTAATCATCTCTGCATAGAAGAGCCCAAATACAAAAATGGGAGTAGACCCTCTTAGTAGAAGTGTCAAGAGCTGTGATCCTGTGAGATGCAGTTAAGTGATGGAGGCTGCACTCTGTTGAATGGACTACAGCCTTATGAACAGGCTGGGGGAGCTAGTGTGTGTCTTTTTGCTTGTCCACCTTCCTCATAAAAGGATACACTGTGGCCAAAAATACACCAGCTTGAAAGCAAGGTAAAAGCCCCACACCAAACAAGGAACTTGCCAACATCTTGATCTTAGATTTCTCAGACTCCAAAACTGTGAAAAATAAATAGCTGTTATTTGCAGATTATGCAGATGTTAGTGTTACTTTGTGGCTCCACTAAAAGATGAAGACAGAAAAGGGGATATCTTTCCCTTTATAGTAAATGACAATATCCCTTTTTTCTGTAATTCTGTTTAGGAGCTATCTAGTGTCTATAAACCTTTGAATAAGTGATTGATAGATATGTACCTGTTAGATATTGATTTAGAATATTAAAGAACAACGAATGATTGACTGTTTCAGGAGAAGATAGCGTATCTGGAGCAGATTCCACGTGGGGAACAATTGTTTAAGTGTCAATATACTTTCATGGAAGTGTTGTAGTCTAGGAATCTAGATATATGATCAGTAATTCCTAGAGTGGGAAAGTTGGGAGAAAATGTTATCCTGTGATTGATGGAGAGAAAGGTAAGGGATTCTATAAAAATTATGTTGTACTAGAAATCTGAGACTGAAGTTCATGCAAAAAGTAAAGCCTGAGATATTAATGCCATCTTCCCAGCAAGGGAATGAAATACAGGTATGGGAGCTTCATGAGGTTTATATCAAAAAGAGCAAAGAGGAGAATAGTAAAACCATGGCAAACAGTTAATGCTATGAAAAGGAAGAAAAGTAACCTTTTGAAGGATTGAGAGATTGATCGGAAAAGAATTAAAATGATTTAGAACATTTTTATCAAAAAAACAAAAATAAGGATTGAGGTCAAACGTATGTGTACCCTGATTTAAATATCATGTATGTATATTTATACTTAAATGTAGCATAGTACTCTGTAATTTTGTATATCAGCTAAAAGTAAAAATGGAACAACTATCAAACAAACAAAAAAAAAGGTACAGTGAAGTAAGAGAGGTCACTTCAGTGAGTCAGACTTCAGTAAAATCCTTGTATCACTGCACCTCCTTGGGTTGCGTGTCTGCTTGTATAGTAATTATAACCACTTTTATTCCCTTCACAGAACAGTACTTTCTTCAAATGTGTTTCTTCCTTTTTGTGATTGGGGCAGCATGACAATACATAAGAATGCACTCTTTTGATAGCTTTTTAGCTTTTCCTGGGGTTCCTTGAGGGTAGGCTCCCATCTTGGCCATCACTGTGGTACCAGTGCTGAGAACATAATAGCACTGAATGATTATTTGCTGAACAAATAACAAAAGAGCAAACAGCCATGTAAAATAGACAGATTGCATATTTTCCCATCTTGTAATAGAGAATTAAAGAATGCAGAAATTAATCAATCAGGACTTGATACAAAACAGATGACCTTTAAAATGGGCAAGTATTTCACAGAACAGATGTGTGTAGGGAACAGGAAAAGTAATGCACTCTGGAAGCCTAGTGGTGGCTAGAACCTGGAGAAAGAGACCCTAGTAAGGAGAGAGCTGTCTTTGCAGGAACAGACCCTTCTGGCAGGGGGACCATGGTAGCCAGCCCCTGGGGAGCCTACAGGGACAGAGCTAATCACATTCAATTTTCAAGGATCTCTTGTTGGTTCTCTCCATTGTTCAAACCTAAAAGCCAGAACACAAACTAGTTCCCTAATACAATTGCTACAGCCAGACATCTAGAGCACAGCGGTGGGGAGAGGATGGAGGTGGAGAAAACACTGAATACTTTTTCACAGTCACTTAGGCCCAAACTGACCAGAGCACAGCTCAAAGTCAGAATTCTTGCTTGAAAACTAATCATGGCTCTACTTAGTGTTATATCCTACATGTAAACTTTATAACATGGTCTGGAAAAACTCCCTTGATTACATGTTTTTTTTTAAAGAAACAGGTACGTTAATCCACAGATCTCTAAAGAATAAGTGGGTGCTACTTTTACTGAAAGAAACTATCCCCCAGGCTAAACTCATCTGTCCTTTATTTTCACAAAACTTATTGGTGCACCCATTTGCATATATTTTGTCTGTGTTGCTTTTTTGCTACAAATGAAAAGTTGAATAGTTTTTGTATGACTCTTTACAAAATATATAGACAAATCCCTACATTACAGAGGGACAAAAACTGAGGATGTTCTTAACCCTAAGCCTTCCTAACTTTGGGTAGGCAGAGGTGAAGTCTGGCAAAGAGAAAAGCAACTTAAAACAGGTTGAAACCATCAGATTCCATAGACCAGCTTGAATATTAGCTTCACGGATTCCTATAGGCATGACTAAATGATTAAATTTCTCTAAACTAGAATTTCTTCACTTGGAAATTGTGATCTAATAATCTTACACTAAGTGGTTATTATGAGTATTGAATAACATAATCATTCATGTCAGAAAATTCTAAATCTTAAGCTTGTGACCATATTGCTCTGGAAGATGGAGGGGTAACAATAATTAGGAGTCATGAAGTACATGAATACTGTACTACAAAAGAAATCTTTTATTTCTTATTTATGGAACTGGAAAAACACTCAATTACAGTGTTGTTTTACCTTGATCTACCAACTATTAAAAAATAAATCAATAACAAACAAGCCCCACTCCACCATGGCAGCCTTACAAGCGAGTTGCCGAGAGAGGTAAACAATCTGTGACAGCCAAGAAATTCAGAATGAAGCAAATTCTGCTGGGTACCAAGCTTTAGTCTTAACCTTGCCTCTTTCTGGGGCATTTCCAGCTTTCTGAGATTCCCACTTCTGCACTTTTCCCCATAAAGAGACCAGCTTGCGCAGTCAGTACCTGCAGTCACACTAAGTCAGCACCTGTCAGAAACTGAACGCTAGTGAGGAAGTGAGACAGTGTCAGTGCGCCCTCATGTCATTATATGACCTCTGTCCACACACAAAGGAAATGGTGCTTTGCCTTCAGAGTTCAGTTGTTAAGGTCCAACACATTAAGCTTTCTCAGTTCTACTGTGGAACTGACATACGCCAGTTCAATGAGCCTTCTGCCTTTTAAGAACTGAATATTAGGACTTGGAAGTAAATCTTGGCAAAGTTCCAAGTCATAGTTTCCAAATCACTCCATCAAACAAGCAAACCTGTTCTTTGAACGTCCTCCACATGTTATCAAATAGTTCATAAATTCGGTGTCAGTAATTGGCATGTAGAAGCAATCTGGATAAATGGTTAGCTAGATTCATGCAGCATTTCTGGGGACTTTCATTGTCTCCTCTAATGATGCCTTTGTGTTTTTCTTTCTTTTCTTCTTTTTATTATTAATTTTATGGAGAAACAAATAGCAATGAGACAGTTTCAAAACAGGTCCATAGGACAGTTAATTAATACATTGAGTATTATTGTCTTCATAGCGGTTATTCATAGTACAAAATGCAAACATGATATCCAGTTGAAACACTACTAGTACAAATCTTTCTTCTCATTGAATTAAGAGAAAGTAGCTGTATATCTATTCTATTTTATATATACAGATACAAAATGGTCATTGATTTGTATCCACATTTTTGTTTACTTTTGTCAGATATGGTTATTCCCTTGTCATTTAAATATTGTATGCGTGTGAGTTCAGCAAACTTAGATGATTCTTGAGCAGAGATAAGGAGTTTATCAGTTCCAGTTTCTGGAAACTGGTAAATGTTCTATAAATGGTGTCTATATGCTTTATAAGGAAAAAATCTGAAGTTATTAAAAAGCAAGCCAGACCATGCTACACTAATGAGAGGGAGGGAGAAGAATGCTAAAAAGAGAAGATATATTACAATTTTTAATAAAATAGATTTAGGGGCTGAAGAAGTCAAAGAGGTCAGAGGGAGGACCTTTGTTGATTCTGCTTTGCCTCTGACAGGCATTAAATATTTTTCTGAAAAGAACACTCCTTGAGTCAAAAAAATACTGCTTAGCCTTCTTTTCTGAGGTCACTCAGCTGCCCAAGCAGTGAACTTTGCATGAAGACCTCGTTGGTAACCCAGGCCCACAGCAATGACTTTGCCAAAAACTGAAATGGATTCACCATTTACTACATTCTTTCACTTTTTCAAGTACTTTATCATATAGTTATGATATATATATATATATATATATATTATATTTTTGTCAATTAATTCTGATATTCATCACACTTAATAAAAATACCATGATGAGGCACACATACTCTAAGATTGCCCAGCTAACATCTCAAAGATGATTCAGAAACCTGTGCCTCAGAGGAAATACATGAATGAAATAGGTTTGGAAAAAGATATTAAAGTCATGGAACTTCACTTTAAGGATATAAAAGATGGTAAGATTTTTCTCTTTTATAAACAGCCCAAGGGATGGAAAAATCCTGGAGGCAGATTATACAAGACACAGAGTTCCTATTGATAGCTATTGAGTGCCCTTTATCACCCTGGCTGATCACACAGTTTTGATTTTTTTTGGTCCCACACACCACCTATTGCTGTATTTCTCAATTTTAGACTCCTTCAGAGAAAATATAATTGATTGGTTGAGATAGCATACTGTTTCCCAAGTGTCAATAAGCCAGGATTCTCTTAACTCAGCAACCTCACAAACATTTGGGCAGCCTACACTGACTGACTGCTCTTGGTAAGATATTCATCTCTGATCCAATCTGCAATAACCAGAAGAGTGAGTTTATATTGTACACATCAGCTTCACCTGTACATAAAGAACTGCTTTCAACTTCAGGCTCTGAGCATTGTAAGTAATCAGAGAATAAGCAGTTTCTCTCTATTGTAGGGGGTATTTTCTTTAAAATTATGAAATGGTTATACTTGTTTGACATCCTTGGCATTTCTGGCAACTCACACATTCTTGCTTCTCGATTTCATTTGTCTCTAACTCATCTGTCCAAAGGAGTATTGATGACAGTAAGTCCCTGATATTAAAGTTGATATTAACTATTTTCACAGTTACAAATGGACCACCTACTACACACATCTGTGGATTCAAACAAGTCACAGAAATAGCTCATGTGTCTGCCACAGAGTCACAGCCTTGCTGCTGTGTGCTTACTTCACAGTGCAGTAGTGTAGTTGTTACTATAGTTGAGAATCTTCTGTGCTTTGGAGGTGTATTTGTCTTTTCTATGCCTTACATTATGCATATGTCAAAATACAGAAGACCCTCTGTGTTGAGCTTATGAAGGAATCTCACTTACAAATTGTTCTCCTGAATGGAACTGCTCTGTAAGTCAGTGACTTTGAATATTCAGAAAATCTAGATTTACTGTTGAATCCACTTGCTAGTGCTTAATTAAAGATGTTCAGGTATTTCTCTCTGTTCTGACAGATGGCCATCTTTATTTAAGCATGTACTGAGTTCTTGTTTTGCTCACTGCCATCCATGGCATTGCCCTGTGTGATCTGTATTTCTGCCTGGCCTTTCCATTAACACTGACCTTGACTTTTGCATTTCTGACTTCGTCCTGTGGGCCAAATAATTTAATTCCATGCCATATGCTTAGAGAGAAGGGGCATATCATTTCCAAAGCTGGTCTGAATTTTGATTTAGTCTGAGAAATAACCAAGGATAGAAAAAATATAGATGCTCTTTGTAAATGTAATAAATAGGATGGAAATTGATTTTGGATATAAGAAATTTGAGGATTATAAACTTTGCATGAGGATAATTTCCTGCAAAAACTTTATTTATTTTCCAAAAGAACTCAAAATAAGTTATTTTAATTTCTTCTAGCAATATATTTCATAAGAAATTCCATTTGGACATCCTCAGTGAATATACCCTGTTTGATGCCACACTCTACTAATGTCATCAAACTGAGCCTTACACAGAGATGTGAAATTCTCGACTTCTCCAGGGAAGAGGACCAAGTCATTCTCAGTCATGGAGCCGATAGCTGAAGAAAGTGAACTGAAAAATAAATAAATAAATAAATAAGTAGATAAATAAATAAATAAATAAATAAATAATAAAAAGAAAGTGAACTGATTTTGATAGGAAAACTAACAATATATATTGCTCACAAGAAATTTTAGGGCTGACACAATTAGTAGATGGATTTTCTCAATGGAAAAGAATTGTCTGGCTTTTCCACAAAGGATCATGAAAAATTTAAAAGAGATCATTAATTGGGTCAGTAATCAAATTAGTGCCCATTGTCAGAGGACTGGCATAGATTAGACCTGGACTAGAAATATTTTCATAGATGTAGGAAGAAAAAAGGAATGTCACCAACAAAAGCATTATAGAGACAGAGGGTCTAACAACAGTCTAATAAGACACGCTTAATTCAACATTTTCTTTGGATAATTGCACTTCAATGAAGTCTACACTTGATGACAGGGATGACAGATGAGAAGAATACAGTACAGAGTATAGTTTCTTTATATTAACATATACCCATGATTGACTGCAGGTTCTCTCATGAGCTCTGAGATCTTGGGCAAATTGTTTAAATTTTTGAAACTCTGGCTACACTTTCTCCAAGTGACACCTTAATTACTTCATAGATTATTGTAAGATTAAGTATTTATTTCATTCTCTGATCTATTCTGTCCTTCATGAGGAACTCTTTCCCCTTCTGTAATTTGCTCTGTAAGGGCATTTTTTGGTGAATAACAAGAATATCGTGTATTTAAGTAAACCTATCCTAGAAGTTCAAGTGAAATTTTCATAGACTGCAATTTAGGCATAAAAAAGAATAACATATTTTTTTTCTATTTACCACTTACCTTCTCTCCCAAGTTCCTAATCTGTTTGCTAATGAAACCCATCTCAGTCAGTCAGAGGCTTTTCATAAAATCAGCACTTGCCTGAGTCTTATTTAAAGGCTAGCATGGCTATGTGTGTATGAGTGTGGGAGAACTACCTGAGACTGGTACCATCAGTCCGAGAGGTAATTATACCATGTAGTTATCATCCCTCCTGATGATCAGTCTGAACAAAACATGCTCCTTCAGGACAAAATAGTAAAATATTTGACCCCTCCTAGATTTTTTAGAGGGCTAAAGGCCCTCTGATTGGACTGTTCTACCGTTGTTCCTGCTCTCCTCTTGCACGACAAAAAGTTTAGAGAGATTAAATATTGGATTAATAGTGTTTTGTTTTTAAAATACAGCAGCTTTTTAAATAAGAAGAATCTATCAGGAAATCAAAGCACAAGGTTGTTCTTTAAGACTGGGCTTGGTGACGCACACGTATAATCCCAACCCTTGGGAAACTGAAAACAAGAGGATCACTAGGAGTCCAATCTGTGTAGTGAGACCCTTAGACCATATACTAAATACATTAAATAAATGAATAAAACAGTGTAATTGTGGATAGTTCTGCTAAGTTTTATTTTATCGCATTAATTCTCAATTTTAGAATACAAAAAGAAAGAAAAAAAAATCCATTCTAGAGTATAGAACCCTGCTAATGGGGAGACAGTACTTCTAACTAGAGCAAGCAAAAACAATGACGGTACCAAAATAAAGAACACAATTAAAAGTAGTGGAAAACTTCCAGGGAAACTAGAGCTAAAGGCGTTGCAACTTCGAAATGATTTCAGGCAGTGGCTAGTCTCCGGCTGCTCTCTTTATGCTGGGGGTCACCTGTTAGCACGGGGTGCCACGTTAGGCACAGAATCTATGAAGGGCATGCAAAACTCAGCTCTGAAGAGCAGGAGTCTACAGCGGGAAGGGAAGAGAGTGGAAGTAGTGGGAGAGGGCATTCAACTATTAGTATGAACTCTGTCTACATAGCAGTTCCCCAAGGAACTGCATCATATATAACACTGTCAATAAAAAAAGAAAGAAAACATGGAAGAGTATTGGAAGAGTGGCAAAGGGCAAGCACACCATCAACTTTCCCCCTCAGAAATTGTACTAACTGTGTCATGATCCCTCGCTCGTTTGCACGCACGCACGTTCATTCTCCATCCTCACCCCCTTTTCCTATACTTTCCACTTCTCCCCAACCAAGGAGCAACTCGCTCCATGCAGTACATTATGTGAACTCTGGTAGCATGACCAGAGAGGATCCAACTCCCCAGCAGCTGCTGCAAGAGGTCCGCTCACCCATGTGCCTGTTCCCACTTCCCCGTTCATGGTGCACCCTGCTTCTGCAAAGTGGCACAATGGAAGGGACTATGTATTCATTTAATTCTGTGTTGAAGACACTAAAGATGTTAATGTAAATTTTGAAAAATTCAAGCTTGAGAGCGCAAGCCCATCATGTGAGTGAGATGATCCAGGCCTCCGAACCCTGAAGCAACCCAGAGCACAGGCCCAGCATGGAACCATTCCACAGAAGTCCTTGCACAGAGGCAAGAGGCAAGACTCACCCAGCTGATTCAGGTGCAGAACATCTTGCCAGTGTGACACAAAGGGTTCACCTGCAAGGTTGCAGCAGGAAGAAGTGGAGCACAGCAATCAGACCCAAGCCACACACACCTAGAGGAATCTGAATTTCCTCCAGACCTGCTGCTAAGGTAATAACTCTATCTAAGCTCTACATCAAAGGTCAAAAGTCAATGGTATACAAAATGACAAAGAGAAGAAACAAAAAGCTGTCTCAGGCCATGAGCCCACCCAATACAAATGCAGAAGACACTAGCATAGAGGAAATTGGAAATCACAGACCTGCAATCTCTGAAATAATAGTGTTGGAAGTAAAGAAACAACTGCAGAAAGGTATAGAAGAAATCAAATCAAAAATATTTCTGAAGTAAAAAATGTAGAGTCAACTATAATCAAAGAAGTACTAAGTGCTTCTAAAGAATACATTAATTAAAAAAATAGAGCAGAATATAGAAATGATGGAACCCCTGAATAAGCATCATAGGAAAGAAATAGAATGTATGAAATAAATCCAAAGTTATATACAGGAAATTAAAACCTCAATTACAAGCTGGCAAATCCATTTGAGTGAATGTGAAAATAGACTTTTTGACCTTAAATACACCATTGCAATTAAGTGAAAAAGTAAGCAGAGATCTCTTAAAAACAACTAGGATGCAGGAAAAAATAATTCAACACCTGTAAGACCATGCAAAGATGAACAATTTGAGACTAATAGGCATCAATGAGAAGGAAGGAGTCAATACAAATTATATAAAAAGCATATGGATAGAAGTAATAGCAGAAAACTTCCCAAATATGGGGAAACTATCTGACATTCAGTAACTGAAGCATATAGAACTCCAAATAACATCAACCCAATTAAAACAACTTCCAGACACATAATAATCAAGATCCCAGAAATTCAGCACAGGAACAGTATACTAAAAGCCACTAAAGAGAAGAAACAGATTACATTTAAAGGAAAACCCATCAGAATAATGGCAGATTTCTCTTTGCAAACCATCAAGGCAAGAAGAGCATGGAGCAAAGTACTTCAGGTGTTGCAAGAAAACAAATTTCAACCCAGATTGATATACCCTTGTAAAACTCTCTTTCAAGTATGATGAAGAAGTAAAATACCAAGAACAATGACCAAGAACAACTAAAGAATTTCATGATGACAAAGCCAAGCCTACACAGACTACTAAATGAATTTCTAGAGAGGGAACAAAATGATCACAACCCCATGAACGAGAGTGGAAAGAATCCACCAAATACACAAACAAACACAAGAGAATAAGAGGTATACAATAGTAGTCATTCAGTTATTCTTTTGTGAACAGCAGGAAAATATTTCCATCAGCATACTCTACAAATGGATTTCTCTTGCACCCTGTAGGTCAAGATTTCATATGGGACTACAGGATGGATTTTAAGAAAACAGCTGTAGCTCAGTCCCACAAGTGACACCTGGCCACCAGTAAGCGTCATGGTCATTATGCATGTCCACAACACACTAGAACTTTGTGTGATATCCTATCCCCAAACTGTCAGAAGTGATGGTCATTTATTTGTCATTCTAGCATTTATTTTATGTTTTATTCTAGTATTTCTTTTTTTTTTTTTTTTTTTTTTTTTTTTTTTTTTTTTTTTTTTTTTTTTTTTTTTTTTTTTTTTTTTTTTTTTTTTTTTTTTTTTTTTTTTTTTTTTTTT
>PVKA01025306.1:0-33103 GCA_004027165.1 Ctenomys sociabilis
AAAAAAGAAAGGAAGGAAGGAAGGAAGGAAGGAAGGAAGGAAGGAAGGAAGGAAGGAAGGAAGAAAGAAAGAAAGAAAGAAAGAAAGAAAGAAAGAAAGAAAGAAAGCCCCCCCACTAAAAAAAATACTGAACAAAATAATATAACAGACTTTTACTTGAAATTTCCAAAAATATGGTAGCAAACATAAAGGAAATGTCATTACTATGTTTTAGATTGATAACTGTAATCCATCAAAGTTTTCTTCCTAACAATAAATTTCTTTATAGAGTTATTTATAAGCGATGAGCAATATTTTAGGCATATATGCTCATATGTGCATGGATGTGTGATAATTGTGTGTCTATCTTTGTGTGAGAAACTTTTCACACATTTGAAGATAGCATCACTGTCAAATTGAAAAAAAAATGCACCATCACATTCTCACTTTTTCTAATGCACAGCACAGATTATCTCTTATCTCAGTTGAGATGGAAATCATTGTTATTTTTTCAGTGGCAAATTGTCTTCTCCATTAGGTTTTATGAACATCAGGATTGATCTTTCTTTATAAAAGACATCAAACATGCTTCAACTACCACTTTTTTCATGGTAACTACCAGATCTCTTTTGAATTTCTGAGGAATTTCCAATTGTGTTTTGTAGATTTCTACTGAATGTTTGGAACCCTGAACACAGACATCTTAAATCCCACACATTTCCAGCAAAATACTATTGACCTCACCTTGTTGCTGTGGTTTGAAAGGTGCATCCTAAATTCCTATGTTAGCAACTTAATTTGCAAGGCAGTAATGTTGGGCCTTTGGGTGTGTGTTTCTGTCATGAGTGTTCTGTTCTCATGAAGAGATTTACTTTCTTATAAAAAGAGCTGATTGGGGGATTTTTATTCCTTTTGCCCTTTTGTCTACCACTAGGCAAAAAAAAAGAGAGAGAGAGAGAGAAAGCCTTCATCAGGTACCAGATGACAGGATTTTAATCGTGGACTTCCAAGCCTTCAGAACTTTGACAAATACAGCTGTGCTATTTAAAATTACTCATCCCCAGTGTCTTATACAGCACAAGTGGATTCAAAACCTTGCTATATCATGGATCGTAATAGTTCATCCACCCAGGCACTGCTGTAAGAAATGTAATAGTGTGTTCTTCATTCACCCCATAGTTATTGTGCTCAGAATCTTGTCACTGATACTATAATATATTTCTTAAAATACTACTTTTCTTTCTATTGCTACTGCATTAGGTTGCCATACTTCAAATATGTTCACCGTATTTGTCTGTCATTTTAAGTACATTTCTCTTAAAATAATAAATTTCCTTTCAGTTTTCCTAATAATAATGACTCTGCTACTCTTTTGAGTCTCCCTTTAGCTTATTATGAATATTTAATTAATTTTATCAGTCAAACCAGTGAGCTTATACATGAAGTAATGTCTACACTTATGAATCAAATCTAGATTTCAAAATTTTGTTTTATATCAAAGGCAAGACACCAAAGGAGAGGGAGTGAGTAGAGAAAGGAGAAAAGAGGGGAAGTAAAATTGATTCACAGGTGAAATGTATGTGTGCCTATTCTCTGAGATGAATACAATTATAAAGCACAAACACAAAGAAATAAAAAGAGAAAATAAAAAATTCCCATGTTTATTTCTTGTGTATGCCCTTGTTCTGTCTTCAGTTCTTTCTGTACCTTAGCAAATCTTTGTCTTAGTTACTTTTCTTTTTGCACAGGCAATATACCCAGAGTTAAAGGAGGAGGGATCTATTTGGCTCAAATTTGTAGAAGTTTCTTTCTGGAGTCAGCTGGATCCAAAGCAGAGGGCCTTGGCAGAGGGGCATCACAGAGGAGAAACTGTCCATGGTGAAAGGCAGCAAAGCAAGCACAGGACCTTCACAGTTCCTTTATGCCCCTTTTATGCTCTATCTAGGCTTGGGGCCAAATAGGATTAGGCAAACAGTGTATTAATTTAGTGATCACACATCCTTAATTGCATTGTTTCTTTTTAATTTAATTTTAATTTATTTTTTATTTTATTGAAGTACAAATATCAATCAGACAGTTTCAAGACACCTTAACAAGACAGATTCAATAAATTAATACATTGCAAACTGTTTTCATGGTGTTTTGGTATTGTACAAGGTGCATACATGATATTATATTTACAGATATTATTTTAGCAGATGTCTATCAGTAAATTAAGAGTGTAGCTACTTACTTATTTTTTATACCTGAATTATATCAAAAATTCAATAATTATTTTCCTAGTGGATGACCATACTACTAGAAGCCGACATAGTATCCTGTTCAACCACCATTAGGGCAGATCTTGCCTCTCATAGGATTATGTAGAAGCACAGCATTATCTATCCCAACTGTACTGTCTATACATACACATCATGATTTTTTCTTTCTATACCCCTTCCTTTATCTACACCTGTCAAAGGTGAGCATTAATTGCGTTGTTAACTAATGCGCTATAAATCATTCCCACATTCTAGATTCAGCCACTTTTAACGTTTCTGAAAACCTATGATTTCATGAGGTTTTGGGGGAACATCTAGACACAAGTCATAAAAATACTGTACCTCTAAAATACAACTTTTATTCTCTGGTAGGGGCAGACTAGCACTTCAGGTAAACCCTGGTACCTTTCTCTTTGGCTTCCTTCTTTTTCTGATTATTTTCCATAATTACTGCACTTGAAGTTTTGATGGAAGATTAATTTGTTTTACAAACTATATTTGCTCTCAAATGGCTCAAATGATATTATACATTTCAATCTACTTTATTTTTTTACTCATTTTAATGAGAAAAAATAGCACTGAAACAGTTTCAAAACAGGTTAGTAGGACACTTACAATAATTAATGCATTGCATATTGTTGTCTTCATAGTTATTCAGTGTACAAGATACACAGATGATAGCTTGTCTGCACAATATTAAATATTATTACAAACCTTTCTTTTCAATAAACTAAGTAGCTGTATAACTATCCTAACTATCTTATGTATACACGTATATTTTTTTCTTTCTTCTGTTCATATTCAATCTACTTTTTCTTGTTGCTTTAAACAATTTATTTAACTGAAATAGACTTACATTTGTTGGTGATGTGACTTCCACTTATTTTGATACATCTTTTCCCCATGATGATTTACAGGATCTTTAAGCCAATATAAATATTTTATAAATATTTGAATATTTTAGTATACATCTGCATAATACCTCAGCAATAACTTTTAGCAACAGAAACACTGAAGTATAAAGACTAGGCACAATTACTATGTACAGTGAACAGGGAAAATCTGCTACAAATATTTCTGAGGTAAGAAGGCACCACACACTTGTTCAACTAAGAAGAAAATCACCCTTACAACACAGGATGATTTTATTTTTACGTAGGATCTGGAACACTTAAGATACTGAATGGCACAGCAACATCCCCGGTTTATGCTTTGAATTTATAGGGAATAGATTCCAACAACTCAGTTTCCTTCCCATTGGTCCTCCTTCTCTAGGAGGAGCAGGCTGGTGCTTCGGTTGAACCCAGGTACCTTTCTCTTTGGCCTCCCTTTTTTTCTGATCATTTTCCTTGACACATTTCAGGATGCTAGCAGGACTTTTTGAGTGCTCAACATGCTTAATACACACATTAATCTGCTTGGCAAGTATCTTGCCCTTAATGTGCCTGTTTACAACAGTGCCAATGGCATGCTGGGTAACATTGTAGACTCTCCCTATTTTGCCATGAGGCATTCCTTTTTTGCACAGTACCCATTCCCTTGATGTCTACAATATCATCCTTTTTGTAGATCTGCATGCATGTGGCCAAAGGAACAACCCTATGTTTTCTAAAAGGCCTGGAAAACATACCAGGTTCCCCTCCTCTTGCCCTTTGTGTTAGACATTTTTGCAAATTACTGGAAGATGGAGTTTCTAGCCAGAAGGCTCAAAATACTTTAAATACATAAATTCTTACATTGACTAGTGTGATTTAAGCTATTATCTTCTAACTTTATTAACAAAAGGCCCAACCAAGTCACTGGGCTACATTAAGTTGCTGAGTTTTAAGAAAATAATTAATTCCTTTTACTGCTATCTTTAAATAAGCAACATGCATTTTGACAAGATTAGATGTGCACTATTCAAGATGAAATTAAAACTTTTTGTTTGCCTCTTGCCTATTTTTTCTTTTTGTAAATGATCTACACTCCCCCAAACAAGGTAAACATCCTAACAGCTTTCTTGCTTGCCTGCACTAGTGCTTAAAAGGATATTGTCAGTTTAAGTGCAAATGTCTAGTGGATAATGGCCTTCACTGGAGAGAGTGACAGTGTCAACTTAGTGATGTGTTTATTCTGTAGAAAATCACAGAGGAGGTTTAATCTTTTGAACTTTGTTTTTAAAACCTTCTGTGTTTACAGTTTGGATAATAAACTAGTCATTTTGTTAATGGTGAGTGACCACTTGTCTCCCAGATTGAACAAAAAAGGGGCATGTCACTGATAAAGTCATGAGATAAAACAAATGCAAACATAGTAGCAATACCTTTAAGAGATTATTAAAGCATGTAAAATAGTGATCTTTAACAAGTGATCATGACAAGGTGACTGTATCTTAACAGAAAATATTAACATAAATAAAACATAAAATCTCATTTTTATAACACATATGCTAGCCTCCTTTTGGATGTTATATATATTTTTCACATGTGTACAATTTTACTATCCTTATACATTATAAATTATTTTAAACATAAATGTATGTTCTGTAGAATTCTTTAGTATTAAAATGAAATCTTGTGTGGTATTTTTCTCCTTCACTTTAACAAGATATCAAAAAAGTGTTAATACCTACAATACATAGAGGAAATAGTGTTCGTTAACACAGTTTACACACTTCTCTAAGCTCATCCTTTCAAATTTTCGCTTGATAAATTAAGATATTCACAATTTCATAAGCTTAAGGTTTCTATACTTTAGGGAACTAAAAGAAAAATAAGAATTATAAGAATTATCCAAGTGATTGTAGTGAACCACTAAGAGAGTGCTACAGGATTAACATATAGAATAAGTACAAGGGCCAGGGAGATGGATCAGTGGAATAAGGGCTTCCCTGGCAAGCACGAAGACCTAAGTTTCATCCCCGGTTCTGAAAATAAAATGACTTACAATGTCTGACCTGGGCTAACACTGAGAAAAATATAAACTCTACCTATATATATTTGTGTCAATTCTACTTCCTCTTTTTCTAAACATTTCTTTATTTCAGGAGACATGACTGTGTCCTTGTCATAGAAAAGACATTTTACCATTGCTGTTTAGATATTAACTCAAAATCAAGGTATCAACCTACAAACACAAAGACTAAGACAAGGAAATCACAAAACTAGGATTAACAACACTATTAAAGAACATGAACCAGTTGGATTATCTGTATGATCACCGAGACAGACAGACACCCTCAGGAAAGGTCACATACTGAGACTGCAGTAGAAAGACAACTTTTCTTCAAAATTGCATTCTGCTTAATGATTTATCCTTTCTGCTTCTTGGCATGGAGGGCACATTCCACTGGTATTCTAGTATCTTAGTTTTATTCTTGATGACAGGGAATGACAGATCTTTTTACCTCTAGCCATTGAACAAAGAACAATTAGATATGGGTGATGGGAGGTCAGGTGATGGGAGCTATCTTCCCCTAATGCTCCTGACATTTACACATATCCATACTCCCATGTGCACAAAGAGTCAAAAGTTATCGGAGACTACGGATTCATTCTTTTGCAACTGCGAAGGGACCTAAGTATTTTTTAAATGTTCACATCCTCAAGGCTCAGACTACAAAAATGAAATGAATACGTCCAGGATAATATGTGATTGTCTTTGGTTAGTTGGATTTTTTTTTTTTTTTTGGTGATAAATTTCATTGGATTAACAAAGGTGCTGTACATGATCTGAGTATAAACTACAATGTGATTATTTGCAGGAAAGTAAAGGAGTCTTTTCTTTATAAAAGGTTGACTGTAAGATTCCTTTAAAGGTCACATCGTTAGGTGAATTCTAATTGATTCAATTAAGAAAAGTCCTGTTTTACACAGAACTGGGGGAGACCTTACTAGGTAAAGAAAGTAACAGTAGCACCATTTTTATATGATAGATTTATAATTTGACTCCTTTCAAACAAAATACACATTTCAATTTGTTAACTATGTCAGTTCTCTGCTGAGCACTTCACAATGGCCACTGATTTCTCTAGAGTAAATAGCAGGCAGTTTATGACCCCTGTTATCTCTGATTACCTTAAGACAATGCTCACCACCTATACTCATTAAACTTTACTTCTATTAGTCCCTGTTTATAAAATTTAGCAAACACTTTCCCTAACTAAGAATAGGTTCTATTCCTAGGGTTTTAGATCTAATTTCTTTGTCTCTATTATTCTATGTTGTTTTCTCATGAAAGTAAACTTCTTATGCATTATGTCAACATGTCCAACCTCTTTCAGAACAATCTAAGCTTTAGACTCTTCCTTCTCCTACCCTTTCATCATCAACTTCTCCTCCCTCCTGCTCTCCTTCTTCTCCTTTTACTACCTCCTTCTCTTCTTTTTCCTCCTTTTCCTCACCCTGCTCCTACTTGACCTTGTCTTCCTCTTTCCCCTCCTCATTTTTAGAAAATCTAACTCTTGGCTGAGGAGACAGCTTGGCAGTCTAAGCACCAGCTTGGCAAACACAAGGACCTGGGTTCGATTCCCAGTACCACATGCTGTGCAGTCCACTGAAATCAGGCATGGTGGCACACATCTGTAATCCTACAGCTGGGAGGCTGAGACAGGAGGATCACTAGGGATCCAAGCTGCATACAAACATCCTATACCAAATAAATCAATTATTTAATTAATTAAAGAAAGAAAATGGAACTCTTCACTTTCTCAGTAACTTCCCTGTTCATCAACTTAAACCTAACTGTCCCTCTGTACTATGATACAAGTCACACTTGGTTAAGCAATTGCCATCTATGATACACAACAGCTTATGTCAAAAAGTGAAAGCAATATAATGCACACAAAAAGTATTATTATTTAAAAATATTTCTCATGAATAAATACAACATATTTAATATTTTAATCACACGTATTTTATGTTAAGAAGTAAATGAAATACAATACTTTAGAATCAATGTTTTCTGTCAGACATTATTATCACAACTTACCTCATCATAAGTTCACCTGCAGAAAATAACGTAAGTCCGATTGACTGTTGGAATTATATGGGCTGTTGCAGCCTTGGGATTCTTAGTCTTCTGATACATTTCCTGAAACATTCAATAGGTAGTTGACCTATGTCTGTCTTTTTAAGTTACATGCTCAGAAATATTTGAAATTCGGTCAGAATGAAAGGGACTTGATAATGCATACTTCCACATTATTTTCTTCAAAAGTAGTAAAACAATCATGGTGGAGTAAGGAAATAAAAAATAATCTGGTTTCACTGTGAACTCTCTTATATGGCCATCAAAAGATGGTGAAATCTGAGTAATGGGAAGGTCCAAATTTATTTATAAATGTAAGAAAGACATAGCTATGAAGTAAAAAAACAGAGTAGATAATTATTGCTTTATTTCAATATGTCTGAGAATGGTTAAAGTGAAACACAGAAACAGTATCATAAGGGGCCAGGGAGATGGCTCAGTGGAATAAGTGCTTCCCTGGCAAGCATAAGGGCCTGAGTTCAATCCCTGGTTCCACAAAAAAGAAAAAGAAAGAAAGAAACTGTCTTAAGATGCCTTAAGCCTTTATACATCCACTTCATTTTGTTCCTTTTCTAGCTTCAAAACCTGCAAGCTAGAGAGAAGTGAAGAACATAGCCACAAGGATAATGGAACTCAGTCTGTGGTTTAATAGAATGTGATACTGGAGTTAAGCTGGGAGAGAGAATATGCATGCGTAGATGGATGTCTGACTAGAGTAGAAATGCAGAAGTATCAGAAGAGAGAGAGAAATGATAGATGATAGACAGATAGATAGATGATAGATTAGATAGAAAGATAGATATAGACAGACAGACAGACAGACAGACAGACAGACAGACAGACAGACAGACAGACAGACAGACAGATAGATAGATAGATAGATAGATAGATAATGATAGATTAGGATAAAAATTGGAAATGAACTAAGCACAGACTCCTGGACCCACTGTCTACATAATCATAGTAACTCCTCCTTTGTATTCACCTATGGTTACTTACAAAATTTACTTTGCATGTTTCCATGAACACCAAGCCTCAAAAGCAAAATCATTCTCTTGTTCTTATATCAGTGCTATTGATTGAAACCCAAGAGGAGTCTTCATGCAACATATGCAATTTATGCTAATTGCAAAAACATAATTATAAAAGATGATGCTTAGTGACGAAGCATTAAAAGAGAAGGTCATCTCTCTATAAAGTTCACAGGATATTCTCCCACCAAGTGCTTCAGTGGAATATATGAGAAACCAAAGCTGCAAAGAAAAACTGTCATGAAAAAGTTCAAATTTACATTAAAGTTACACATAGTGAAAAAAGAAAAATACACAATACAGTGAATTCTTATGTATGAATTCATGGGCTTGTTAAAGTCTATTTTGGGTTAGAAATTAACTTTTAGATCTGATTTTTGTTAATCTCATACAGGTGTTACAAAGGAGAGATTTTTGAGTAGATTTATGTGGGAAAGAGAGACAGAAATTTTAAAAGTGTTGTAAGAAGCGAGGCTATTACAGGATAAATGTTATCAGCAGAGCAATGTGAAAATTATTGTATTGCTCTTTATAGAACTGAAAGTCATTTACCGCCCACCATGTCATTTTTGATTCAGAATCACACTTTATCTTGTTCTTTTTGACTCAAAAATAATTATCCCCTGTATTTGTTATAGTAATAAAGATAATAATAATTTGCTCTTATGGCATGCTTTTCCTCCAAAGAGTTTAAGCACTTTAGAGCAAACTATTCCAACTCGCCTTTGTAAGAGCACCACAAAGTAAGCATATAGAGATAAATGGCCATAAAAAATGAATAAAGGAAAATGTTTTAAACCAGAGAGTTAAATTCTTATTCATCTTGGTTGTCTCAGCCAGAAATTTTGAGCCTGCATCATGAATATGGGCTTGAAATTCTCCCAAGATTTCAATTTTTTTTCTATCATCTCCCAGGTAAATGCTGAATGTTTTTATTGCCTGAAATTTTGGCCTGACATAAATTGAGATATATGATCAAATTTTCCATCTAATGGTATTTTAAGGAAAGAATAAATATTCTTTCTTTTTTCTGCCCAGAAGGTACTGGCACAGAAACAAGCGATGTCCATTCTTTAAAAAAAAAAGTAAGTTCATTAAATAATTGTTAATAATACAGTATCTTTCAGATGTTCATTAAGAATTATAATTAATAAATGTGTTCAGGTGAAAGGTTTTTAGGCATATTATACATTTGTAAGAAAGCCATAAATACAATAAAATTATTTATGTAAAATATTCTGCCTTTGGAACTAGCAGATAAAAAAGTGTTTGCCCTTTATTTTCTTAAAAGAAAAGCTAAAGATAAATCTTGTTGACACTGAGATGTGAACTAATTACTTTATCTCTATAACATAAATAATTCAACTATCTTTATTTTAGTGTACGATTTTAAATAAGCTTAGTCATGAGACAAAATGTTTGGGCAATGTGTTCAAATACCAGAAAAGTCTAAGGCATAGTCAAATGTGCCTAAATCTTCTTTGTTTAACTTGTAATAGACATTAAACACAATTATTTGTTTCCTACAAATTAAGTCAATCAGTTATCCTGCTAATTTATATTTGAGAGTATTAAACATCGGCATTTAAAATGAGAAATATCTGTAATGCCAGTGACTTATAAAGTTGAGGCAAGAGAAGTCTAAATTTGCAGCCAGACTGGACAAATTAACAAAATCCTGATGTCACAAAACAAACAGACAAACTAGTACTTGGAAATACAGTTCAAATATAGAGCATAAGGTATTGGGTTCAATCCTAGTAAGAAAGAAAAAAAGAGATCATTTAAAACCAATTAAATTAAAGTTAGTATTTTTAATTGACAGGAATCAGTGCATTATTTATGCTACACTATTTTGTATCATTATTATAGTCAGAGAAATTATTTTAGAAATAGTAAAGGATTAAGAATTTAGTCTATATCTGTGCTTTCTTATTCTGACATCATAAAAAATAAATTCAACAGTTAAGTTTATTTCCACATAAGTAAAATACAACGTCCATTTTGTTAACTACTGCACACTGTTCTCCATATCTGGCATTGAAATAAGTCTCCTAGCTGGTGCCTTCCATGTCAGTTCGATTGGAGGGTGAAAAAAATTACAGATTTCTCATGAAAACATGAAAATGGTTGAAAATAATTTTTTAATTAAATTTTTAAAAGAAGCAATTGAGAAACATAGTGGTTTAACTGTCACATTGATTATTTGCCTCTATGTGGCTTTTTTTTCAACAAAATGTTGGCAATTTAATCCGACAGTTCTAAAGAGAATTAAAAATCATGAACAAGTGAAAATTATTTTGCAACAGTGGTTCAACAGAAGAGAAATAACATTATCCCATGAATAGATGGGGAAAAAGCATTTGATAACATCCAGCATCCAACCATGATAGACATCATTGTACTTAGCTTAGAATATTTTCCGTGACCATTTCTTTCCTTACAGTTTAATTTTTAGTCTCTTGTTTGTATTTGGAATTGACTGCCTTTATTTGCTGTGGTTACATCTTAGTTTTTATTTGCCCTGTGTCTCATTCCATATTATATATGGTATTATTTTCTATTTTTTATTTGTTGTGGTTTTCATCTAATTCCAAGTGGTAATATCAGGCAATGTGCAAATGTTCCACAATAGAAAGAGAGAAAGTTTAACAGAAAAGTATGTTGATGAACATTTATAATAATGAAGATATGTGGGAATCGGAGAGAGAGAGAGAACAGTAAGGGTGAACACAGGGAAAAATGGCCTAAACTTGAATCGGAGGAACCATACTTGAAAACTAATTGATTACTTTTGTTTTACAAGTTAAGCACCTGAACTACCAGGTGACGAAGCACACCTCCCAGTACAAAATGGCTAGGGAGTAGTGGATTCAGGACTGAGTGTAAAGCTGGGCATAAGTGCTCATGAGTAGATCTATGCCTAGATTGTTAAGAATAAAAATGATTATGCATGATAAGGTTGGCAATCAACTGCTTATTTCCCACATATTTGTAAATCCGAGAAAAATAAAACAATGTCATAATAGGGAATAATCTTTTTTGCTCTTCTTCATTTAAATTAAATTTAGCACTATTATTTCATTTTAAAAACTGAAAGACAAACATAAGAACAAACATCAAATACACTGTCAGAAATTATAATATGAAACAATACATATGGATTTTCAGAAAAACAATTGCTGGTTAACAGTGGTTGATATATTCCCAATTCTATCGTCAAATCTGTTGCTCAGAATAACAGATACAGTTATGTAAGATTAGACATATGATTGCGTATTACCACTTGTTTTCCCAAAACCTTAAATTTTTGTATTTGTTCCTTCATTTTTCTTTTTGTCTTTTTAAAAAATTTATTCTGAAGAGAGTAGAGTAATAATTGACATGACATTAGAAAGGGTACACATTCCGAGAAGGGTGTCCTAATACGTGAAATAAATCCAACCCACGTGTGTAAATATCAGATAGTCTCCCTATATGATATTGTAAGAACATGAGAAAAGAAATAAAAACTGAAAGTTATAACAAACAGGGTAAAACAGAGAGAAATTGAACTTGAAGCTTAAACAACAAAGATGAAAGAAAGGAGAAAATTTTGATAAGGAAAAAGACTGTGAAAAACAGGCAAGTATATATCCAGGATGGCAGAGGTGATAGTACTAAAATTTTCCAACAGAATTTCTGAAAATAGCAGTTCAGGTGCAGAATTTTCATCTTCACTGACTGTATGTTGATATCTGTGATCTAAGCAACCACATCAAGGACAGCAATGTGCAATACAAAAATCATGCTTGAATATATATATATATATATATATATATATATATATATATATATATATATTTTTTTTTTTTTTTTTTTAATGGAGGATCAAACTCAGGACCTTGTGCTTGTCAGTCAAGCGCTTATCCCGCCGAGCTATCTCCTCAGCCTCAGAAGTTTCAAATGAATGTAATGAATATAATAAGCAATATGGGCTTTTCGAAATTGGAGTATTTTCAGTCTGGGTTTTTTTGTGAACAAATTTGAACACAGGAATCTAATTTCTTTCCAGAATCCATTTCACTTTGCTGGTAAAATTTCTTACTTGCCATCTAATCAAAAGTAATTGTAAACGTACTTGTGCTTTTACAGCAGTTCTTGCTTTAAGCATCTGGAAATTCTGTGTTAGGCATTTATAACCCCTTTTTCATTGGTGAGTCTATTAATTACTACCTTCTATCTTACTTTTATTTTGAGCAATCTGAGGTACATGGATTCTGTGTCTCCTGGAGACTGTCTCGGCTGTCACTCAACTTTTCCTTCACTTTTATTGCATGATCATGAGGACTATGGCTTGTAAAAAGGGACTTCAAGTCACCCTGGGGTGTCACTTGTTAGTCCTTAGAATGAGATCATGAACTGAGAAATGAGAGTAATTTTTTATCCTGCCCATGAAGTAAGAAATTTATCTGGTTTAAGAGTCTCCCCAAATGTAAGGTTTGCAAACTGCAAAAACTGAAATTGGTTTCCTATTACAGAAAGTGCAAAGAAAATCACTTGGCTGTTGATTCTACAGTTCTAGGTGCTCAAATATTTGTTGCTCAGTCGAACTGTTCTACAAAATACCAACGTAGTCCATCTACTTTCAAACCTTGAAACACCTGTCATTCATTAGCTTTATAGATTAGCATTTTAAGTGGGTTTAAGTTTTAGATTTTGAGATGATACCTTTGATGGCAATGAATTTTCATCTGGTTTTCATGTACTATGGATAGAAATAAATTCATATTTTGAGAATATTTTCAATCATGTTGGTTAAGCACTATATATAGTTATCTTTTAAGCAGTCACTCTTCTTGTGTATTAAACACCTTTCCAAGTTATCAACAATTCATAAAATTATCTTTGCCAAGGAAATAAAATTTAGTGGCATTAGAGAAGAGTGAATCCTGTGATGTAATCATTGTTATAAACAGATACTAATTACTTATAATTGATTTCTGTATTATTTAACAGAGCATGATACTGTAAAATCTTATGTTGCTAATGAAGTTTCAAAAGAAAGTAAATTATAGTCTCAATTCTTAATCCTCACGGCAAAGAAATTTTGATTTTAAAGACGTGTAAAAGAAGCACAATACAAATATAAAATAACCAGGGGCCAGGGAGATGGCTCAGTGGAATAAACGCTTCGCTGGCAGGCACAAGGGCTTGACTTCAATCCCCAGTTCCACCAAAAGGTAAAATAAAATAACTGAAATTGCCCCAGCCAAGTCAAACTCCTGCTCTAAACTCTAGCTCCATGGAGTCTGCTCTGTCTTTGTGACAAAGCTCCTGGCAAATGAGAAGCCACTACATGGTAAATACGGTTGTCTTTGTAGAAAGCCTTATTATCACTGACCAAGTATGTAGTTTATGTTCTCAGCACATCAAAGCACAGATGAAAATCAGCATTGCAAAGAGCCAGAGCAATTGTCCTCTGGAGTTGCACCGTTCAGACCATCATTCAGGCAGGAGAAATGAAGCAGATTAAGAGGCTCAGCAGTTTCCAACGTCAGAGTCACTTCCAAAGATGATGTCTGCGCTAACAAAGATCTGGACATCATTTTTGCCAGCACATTGACTGTACTCAGAGAACTACAATGTTGCCCTCGGCTGTGGCTAGGAGATAAGAATTCTGGCTAATACAGACGGTTTTAGGACAGGCACAAATGAGATTACAGGACGCACCTCCTAGTTGTGCCAAACTCCGGCTAACGTTTTTGTCTTCAGCTGTCACAGATGGGGTGGCTTAAAACATGCATACCACATCATCTTTAAAAATAAAAGGGAAGAAAATGGTGAGCATAAATTAAAAGGGTTTTCAAGGACAAAATGTTTTAAAATGGCAGTGAATTTGGACTTAGAGAAAAAGACCAGAGAACTAAACCCATTACAAAACTGGCACATTACAGTTCAGAAGGATTTTGGCAGGACATAGTTACAACAGATTTCATGTAGGGGATGAAATCCAAAAATGACTCTTCCCATAATTATGAACTGAATTTGCCCCCTTTTTAAGGACAGAGACAGAGACAGACAGAGATTGATCAACAGAGACAAAAAGATAGAAATAAAAATAACTTCAGTTTTGTATTAAATGGAGATTTGAAGCGAATCAGCCCCACAGGACAGATTATCAACTGGAAAACTTGGAAGGGATGCCAGGCATGAAGTCGGTGGGCTCTGAATTTGTCACAGAGGTTGTTTCTGTCCCCAACAGGAGACAGCCATCATGTTCCAGAGTCTCTCCGTTGGGTGGCCGGGCAGCACGCGTGCCCTGCCTGCTGCGGCAGATGCTCATTTAAACTTCTACCCTAAAATTCACTGAAAGGGAAGCAAAGAAACAGGAGAGAGGGGACAGAAAAAGGAGGGAAGCAAGATGAATATCCTGAGGAGGAAAGTAGAAAATTAGGAGTTTTTCTTTTATTCCTTTTTTAAGGTGGAAAAAATTCAACAGAGCTTATAGAAGGCAGAGGGACAGCCCTGCGAGTACATCTCACATGAAGCTGTTTTTAATCCTCGTGTATTTCAAACGGTGGCCTTTGTCGCTGCAGTTGTACTGTCGAAGTACTGCAGTGCAAGGCGTATCATCCTCCCTCTCCAAAATGCTCTTGCCAGTTGCCTCACAAGCCAGAAAATATATTTATATGCAAAAGAGGATAGGATTACTGTGTTTCTTGCATAAAATATTGCATTCTGAAAAGAAAGTCCAAAAGTGTTAGCCCTTTTCAATATTCAGTCAATATTAGAGGTACTGTAAGCTGAAAATTAACAGATTCTGAAATAGGTACAGATACGCATGTGACTTAGGCCAGAAAATAGATTTTTGTTGACCCCCCTACGTTATATATTCCCACTATTAATCAGTATGAAGTTGACTTAGCTTCAAGAAGAAAACGGAAAACAAGAAAAAAGGAAAAGCAATCTTTGGTATGTGCTTACTGATGGCCTTTGTAGTCTATGCCTACTGTTTTAGTCTTTAGCGGGAACATGAAATTGAAATGAAAATAATTCTTTCATGAGAAATTTAAACAGGGCTGAACTAAGGAGGCATTAGCAAATGCTGGTAGAGTGTAAGTCAGATTTGTTGTAATCTTTAGAGCAAGGATACACGGGGGTTCCAAAAGGTTAATGAACCACTTGTGGTAGACCTTTCCTTCACATTTTAACTCTGTTTTATTCCTGATAGAACCATTAACTTCTATACTAACCTTTCTACTTGTTACTATTACACACATTCTACCCACTAAAGCTTTTTATTGATTTTTGCCAGTGAGGTTTTATAAAATGTAGCTTTAAATACGTGGTTGCTGCCACTGTTTTAGCATCAGAAACTGGGTGTGCAGACAAAGATTAATTCTCCAGTTTTAACTTTCTATTTTGTCATTCGACTACTCTTTTCAGAATTATTTTTCACCAGGATCCTTTTCAAAGGCTTCCTATGTATATTTTTAAAATGGCAGTTGTAAAAGTATTTAAACTAAACGGACTTAGAAAGCACATAAATTTATTTTCCTGCTTTTGAAAATAAGTTTCCCCACATTTTTAATTATTGGAATAGGGAGTGTGTGTATATGTTTTGGAATGAGAAATTAAGAAAAACAGCAGAAAGTGATGTATATAAATAGCATATAAATAATTGTGTCAAGTGCATCCTTGCTTAGAAGTCTAAATTTGTTAAAATGAATGCATGCGATGCTTAAATAAAAATATGCAAGAATAAATTTAGGTTTGTAAAAATCTTCTGAAAAATGTAAGTGGACTTACATTTTTATGAGACTATTTAAATGAGACTATTAAAAGGAAGACTGAGCCTTCCCGCTTTAGTATGAGTTTCCTAGTATTTTGTAATTTGGTTTTTACTTGTTTCTTTATGTCATAGAGTTTTTACGGGTTTTGTTATCAGTCTAATCTTCAATGTCATGTCCTAAAAATAACATGCTTTATGAAATATTTTATTTTTTTTAATGTGGATACACTGAATTTTAATTTAAAAGGCTAGCGACATGAAAATAGCAGTTAAGGAGAGAAATATGAATGCATATGTTTTATCTTACTCCTAAATCAAGGAACAAACATTTTTAGCCATTTAACTTGTTCTAAATAATACAGAGAAGATTTTTTTTGTAAAAAAAAATTAATCCCAGAGTTGTAATGCAGGGTAGAGAACTATTTCATAGATAAGTAATAGAGCAGTAGCCATCAAAAAAGAAAATTCCAGTCCTATTTAATTATAAGGAACTGTAAGAGCATTTATTGGTTATAAAGATGATTCAAATAAATAACCTTCTAATTAAATGGTACAAAAATGAAATATTTAATCTATTTGTAATAATACATATATAAAACATATTTTAACTTTAGAATTTGATATCAAACAAAATTTTCAAAATATCATCAGAATAACATCCTAATTCTGAAAACAGAGGCTACAGCAACATTTGTCACATTTATTTTGAGATGATTAAGCACATGCTAATTTCTCACAGTCATTCTGTACATCAGTTCTTTTTTCTTACAAATTTTTCAGTTTGGACAACCATGAGATTAAAACGGAATATACTTTGCATGTTTCTTAAATATATTAACAAGAATGAAATAGTAATAAAAATGTCCATATAATGAATACCTTATATACTGCAAGCAAGAAGCAATAATGTATTAATTACTAACAATATATCTTGAACCAACTGAAGTCCAGGCACATAGTAGTCAGGATTTTCTTTTTTTTTTAGTTTTTATTTATTTATTTATTTCCTATATGATCTCATGAGTCAATGTAGAATCCTAGCGATCCTCCTGTTTCAGCCTCCCCAGTGATGGAATTACAGGTGTGCACCACCATGCCCAGTTTCAGGGCCACCATTGTGAGCCTGGGGTTCCAGGCTGGCACAGCATGCAGTACCAAGGATTAAACTTGGGTCCTTGTGTTTGCAGTCTGATGCTTAGATCATTGAATTATCTCCTCAGACCCAGTATTCAGTTTTAATCAAAGTTTTCATTATTATTTTAATGACAAAAAATGATTTGTAGAAAAGATGTAGAATGATTTTTGAGACACTATGCAGTTGTCAACTTTAAACCTTTAAAAAAATAAACATAGAAAGTTACATTCTAGATTATCAACAATTATTTTAATTCTAGGTTATTTAGTAATATATAACAGCTGGTTACTGTTCATTATTAAATTTAATTTCTTTAAGAAAATGAACAAGAAGCAAAATTTTAAAAATTTGGAAGTTAGAATGATAAAAGATGACAACCGCTGATCAAAATATCAGAATCAACTGAGCTCCAGACAAACGTCTTAAGAGGGAGGGACAGGTAGCCCAGTGCTGAAACAGTTGAAGTGGAGAACTTAGACTTAAGGTACTAATGCTTACCAGGAAATCCAGCAAAAGGGGAATACAGTCATTGTGGGATAAATGCTTGTGTCCTTTCAAAATCTATGCTTGTGAAACCATTGACAGACAGGCCCAATGATTGGATTTTACCTGGAGAGGAGTTCATGAGGGTGGAGTTCTTGGGATGGGATTGACAGCCCCGAGAGGGAAGGAAGACTGGAGCATTTTCTCCTCTTTGAGTCGGGGCTCCAGAGAGAAGGTTCCCATCTAAAAGCCACGGAGCTGATGCTCAAACACACCTGCTTCTCTGCACACGTTGAGTTTGCGCTTCTCAGCCTCCAAAATTTTGAATAATAAATTTCTATTGTTTAAGCCACCCTGTCTACATTCTTTGTGATAACAGCCCAAGCAAACTAAAAAGATACCAAAGCAAAATGTGTGTGCCTTTTTTAATTTAAAAAGAAACACATGTTTTGTTTTGTTTTTTTTCTGGAATCTTTCTTGCATTTGATATCACCTTCCTGATGTGTGTGGAAAATGGATGATAACCATTCAAAAAAAGGACAATAATCCTAAAAATACAAAGAAATGTGTCTTTTAGGCAAGGCACAATGGTAGATAAAAATTTAAGATACATATCTGAAACTTGTATCTTGTAAAAAATGTGTGCTAGTGCTTTAGAATCAGCAGAAGGGGAGAGTAGGGAAGAAGTAGAGGCAAAGATGAATGTTTAGAGCCTCAATACATCATGTTAAGAGAACACTGTCCCTTTTTTAGTTCCAGTGTATCTAAAATATCTCACATGCTATACGACAGGTGATCCAGTTTTGACAATTCAGTTTAAAGACATACAGACATCGTTGTCCCTTTTAAAGTATTAATTTATCGAATCCGTCCTGTTAAGGTGTCTTAAAACTGTCTCATTGATAATTGTACTTCAATAAAATAAAAAGAATAATAAAATAAAGTATCTAATCATATCCTCAGAAGCATAGGATGTGTATGTTAACGTCCAAATGGAGCTGTCACACATGCAGGTATGTACTTTAGCATGGCCCAAGGAAAGAGGGTGCACATGGAAGGGTTTAATTAGTGTCTGTGGTTCTCTGCTCAGTTAGGGTAACTGTGTTATCAGTGTTGCCAAAACTTGACTCTCAGTCAGGGATATGGTATTGCTGTGTAGTTGTAGGTGGTCTTTAATTCCATTTTTGCACCTGGGATATCACATGTATTTCTGCAATACTATCGAGTCCCCTTCCTTTGTAATATAGCACATAATTCAAAAGATGGTGACTGTTCACCCTCTAAAAATTGTATCACTGTAAAAGACACATTGCATTAATCCCTCTCCATCTTGCTTGCAACACTTGTCATTCATCCTGCTAGCCACTTTCTGAAGCTTTTGGCCAGTTCTCTTTGGTGAGGGTTGGCACTGTCTGTCTCAGTGCCCTAAATCGTGTGAAGATATTTATTCTCCATGGCAGTGTTGACTTTGGAGAAGGCCCGGCAGTCAGCTGACACCGATTCCAGTGAGTAAGGTAGATGAGGACGCGGCGTTACATTTCATTATCCTACCTTGGCGCTCAGCAGCAGCAGGATTCACCATATTTCACAAAGCACAGGACTTCCAGAACTTTCACAGGAGAGACACTTTCATGCCCACATCTTCACAAGCACAAAATTGATGATATATGACCACAAATAGTTTCAAAATGTGATCAGTTATTCCTGGCTGAAAGTTTTTTTTAAAAGTCTATGTTGCAAATTTTCTTTGGCAGAAATACACAAAAGAGGACTAAAGAGCTTCCTTGTTCTCAGTCTGTAATAGTCTTCTACAGTGGCCTAAAATTTAAAATTTAGGTCCTAAAAGTTTCCAGAATATGGATAAGAAGTGAGGAGCCCTGGTCCTAACTGATATTAAGTTTCCAATCATATCTCAATAGAAAAGGTCTAAAATTAAAGATAAATAAAAATAGCACACCTAAAGCTGAAATCATAGCACACACAATCATTATTCATTTGATAAAATGATTTCCATTGGCATGATTTTAATCTATCAGACACTGTACAAGTGGACTCACCTGCTCTTGGAGATTAACTACCAAAAGCTTTACATTCATTTTGGTACTGCCCATGATGAGGGCAGTACTTTGTACATGCAGGTGCTCAGAGAAAGTGACACAATAAATAATTTTATAGTTAGGCAATCTCTCCAAGTCTGAAATTTTGAAAAAAGCAGTCAGAGTACTTGAGGACCCAATTTATTCCAAAGGAAACATATATTTTGTGTAGGTAGAATAACTCATGTGGTGAGAGACAGTGACAAAAAATACTCTTTTTTCCAAATTTCTGAAATCAGATATGGGAGAATATGGTATTGGTTTTTAAATATGTATTGCACAAACAAAAGAGCAGTTGAAGAATACTTTTCACAAACACATTTACTACTTATAACAGGCTGTGCTCTATGCGAATCGCTTCTTCACAAAAACGGACCCGGTCTACAGGCCAAAGGCTTGCAGCAAAATTAAACACAAGTCTAATGGAAAGCAGTAGTGTAAGGAGAGCCACATGAGCCCCTTTACTTGGCTTCCATGGCAGACAACTTTCATAGGCTCAAATCTGAAAGCATTAGCTAAAGGCTGTTTATCATTTTTTAGTAACACAAAAGACAATAAAGAAGGTCAGAAATTATAAGGCAGTTAAGGTGATTTCATGATTGTGTGAAAGTTAATTATAATTTTTACTGAACTTTTTTATGAATCAAAGAAATCTAAATATATTTAGTAGAAAGACTTGGAATATTGCCTAGAGCACATATAATAATGTCCCCATGGAATAACTCTGTTCTCCACTGAAAAGTGAACAGTATCTGAATTCTGAATCTTATTCATAGGAAACAATAAGCTGTAACTGTAATCTAACAACAATGCCTATATTTTGATATCTTATTAATTAGATTTTGAAAGCTCAGGAACAACAAGCATAGATCTATAAATATTTAGGTATGATCATTTCATGGAACGAGACTATTCAAATAGTAATACAAAACACAACTTTGATATCCACATTTATTGAAAGCACTAGTGAAGTGTCAGGTACTGGATATTGCTGATATATAAAATTTCTCCCTTGAAAATATTCAGAATGGGAAAACATGCTGTGCCCTCCCTCTCAAATAAAAATAAAATATACAGCTGTGGTGATGAATGGAATTTTAAAATAGAATGCAAATTACAATTGAATTCACATTTTATTGCATGCTGCTTGCTATACGAGGTAGAAATTAATTTTATGATGATAAAGAATTGTGCAAATTTGATGTTTAGAGAATAAAAAGGAGCTATGAAACAGAGAAGAGATATGAGATTTTTAGAATAACTCAATAAGTATATCATTGTCTCTATCAATAAAAAATAAGAAAGAGAGAAGCAATGTAATATAAGGTAAATAGAGTTTTCTGAATACACTCTTCAATGTTTTCCCATGAGGTTCTAGCCATTTTAAAAGTGCTTTTAGTATACTTAAAGTATATTACCTTTCCATAAGGAGCATAGTACTAATTGGCAGTGAGATTTCAACTACACTATTCTTGTCAACTTGAATATATTTTAAGTAAACTATTGTGAAAAAATACTATACTATAATCTCATGCAACAATTTTGCTTAGGTCCATAAGGGAAGATGATCAAATTGAGCAAATATTTAGCATAGTTCTGACACCCATAATCCCATGGCTAAGGTCTAGTCTTTCATAAAGAGAAGTATTCTTATTGACAGATCTCATTTTTACAGTCAATTTTTACCACATTTCACCAGGATGATAGTCAAAACATATCTTAGTAATGCTTCCCTTAATAAAAGAGTTTTTTCTGTTATTTCTATAATGTAAATGTTGTTTTGTCAGGAATGTTGACACCAGGTAATTATGTACTTGGGAAAAATTGAGGTCAAGCTAAATTTGCTTTATTATTTTCCTTCAACTTGTAGCCACTGGGGAATAAGGCTGTGCAGAATTGGCTTTGAAACCATATATCAAAATTTACTTTCACTAGACCAGAAGAATACTCTCAAGATTCATGTTTATCTACTACATGGAAAAAAATGAAGTTTTCCTTGCTAATTAATCCCATGTACTAATAAATATCTTTTATTCATTTAATCCCCAGTTCCACTAAAAAAAATAATTTCTTTTCAAAAGTATCTTTTTTTTTCCTGTGAGTCAAAAGCATTGAAAAAATTCAATTTCACTGGTAAGAGAATAAATAAAATTTAAACAATGATAGGTAAATTAATGTAACACAATGGAAGCATGAAAAGCATAATTTGCAGGTGAGTGAATTCAGATTTCAAATTATCTCATTTCAGATTAATGATAAATATAAAAGTTTTCCTTAAATGAGGATAATTTGTAAGTAACTGCCAGATATGGGAAGATATGTCCTACCAAAAGTTATACAAATTTCTAAGACTTAGTCTCCCATCTACTCAAAAAAAAAAAAAAAAAAAAACCTCAGTGTTATATGGCTGTTTACACTTTTCACACTTTTCAGATGAATAGAAGACAGTGGTGTCTGCTTACAAGCCTAGCACTCTGAGAAGGTAAGTCAGGATAAGCAAAAGTTCATTTCCAGTTTGAGTAACAGTAATATAATGAAACCCTCCTTCAAAATTAAAATTAAAAATAAAAAAGTATAGGGGATTAGCACACCTCAAAGTTCCCAGATTCAATTCCTAGTTCCATGGTGCTGAGGAGGGTGGTGCAGGTAAGATCTGACATAGGTAACTCCAGAGGGAAATGAGTCCAGAATTATTGCACTTCCAGGTAAGAGGGGTCACATGTTATGGGTAATAAGTAGTAGGAGTCTTTATTTGCTCCCCCATGTATGGCTGGACAGGGTAAATCCCATGGAAAGAAACCCTGTCTCCACTTGGTACTATACATAAGAAATGGATTGCTATCCATTTCAATCTTAGGTTAGGTAGAAATTTGGATCCTATGAATCAAAGCTTGTGCCTGAAAAATGACTATGATGCTTTTGCTGATAAACTTAACCTGCAAATTAAAACCACACAGCCATAAATCCCATTTAACTGTAACATAGTAAAATAGAAGCAGTGAAGGGCTTGATTATGTGTGCGGTGCTTGACCTGCTCCCAAAGGCCAACTGAGATGGTGATTGAGATTGGGCCTGGGTGGTTCATGCTTATAATCCCAGCACTTGGGAGGCTGAAAACGGGAAGATCACTATGAGTCTGATCTGTGTAGTGAGACCCTATAGACCCTGTGTTGAAGACATTAGAAAAGTAAATAAATCATAAAAAGCAAGTTCTTATTGCAGTGAACTCTCATGAATTCAACTTGAGAAGTATAAGCAGAAATCCTAAAAAAAAATATCATCTTAGTGATGTCACTTGAATGTAAGTTATCAATTTAGAAAAGTTAGGAATCTAGTTCTCCTGCACTTGATGAGTAAATACACTCTCCAAAAGTTCTGAAATTGAACCTTTTTAAGAGTATAGATGGAAAGAGACGACCAGTGATAAACCAGAAGAGAGGTGTTCCTTGCTTAATGTGACAGCATCCACAGTATACTTCCCTCACCATCACTTGCCACAGTCATCAAAGTTTAGCATCCTAGGTTTAAGTCTGCGCAGGGGAAAACAGCGGAGCCTCTGGCAGACAGAACTCTTGAAACAATAATTCATAAATCTACAGAGAAGTTACAATATTTCAGCTCTGATTTAGTACAGATTCTTTTGACCAAGATGTTGTAAAATTAAAGTGGGATTATGGGGCGTATGTGAAAGGCCATGAGATGAGATGAATGGAGAAATAGTGTTTAGAGACGAAGTTCAGCCCTAAAAGAGAAGAAAAGGATCGAGTAATCCAATGAGGTCCAGGCAAGAGCAAAACAAAACAAGAGATGTTTAAGCCTGGATAACCTTTAGGTAAGAAGGAAACAAAGACAGAGACAGAGACACAAACAGAGACAGAAACAGCTGCACAAAGGAAACAGAAGAGATTTTCGCAAGTAACAGTAGTTTATGTGGTGAAAATGAGAGTGGGACCACAGTTCAAACTCTGAAGAAGGTGAATTTAATAGGGTATAAGATCTGGGAACTAAAACCTATCAATACAAGATGTAATGCAAAAAGAAAAAAAATTCTTTTAAAGAAGAAAACTTTAGAAATTTAGGAGTACAAAATAGTGTCATAGGACTGTCCTGCTAGATTTCTAAATTTCTGAGTAAAAATATGTAATTGTTTATTCCTATTTTTTAAATATTCTTTTATTTTTTTCTTCATATTCTGTAGGGATTTAAAGTTTAACATGTAAATAATTTATGAAAAATATCTGTTCCATGTTATGTCTAAGTTGTTTGATATTCAGACAGATAGTAAGGTTAAGCTTGCCTACCTATGTTATGGGGTAATAATATCATTAAGATTCTCTACTGGAAGGTTAAGTTTGCAGACCAAAAATTAGAGAAAAAGAAGGGCTGCAAGAACAGCCAACATTTTTGCCCTAACCTTTCAAGGTCAGTGAGGACTCAGGATATAGGAGAACCCATACTGTAACATCCTGTAATTCAGTGGTGTCCCAAATTTTCTGATCAAGGAGATTATGGAGCCACAGAGGAATGTGATCAATAATGTAGACTGTGCCTAAGGACAGTCACATGGAGAGAAATCCTTCTCTCAGGTTTTCACAGAAAGCAAATTGGTCAAGCAATGGCCATGACTCATCCACATGGCTGACACCAACAAAGGATCTACAAACTGTAGTATAGGGTTTCAGGGTAAATCCTAAAGGGATTTTACTGACCTTGTCAGATACAAAAGTTACATTTCTTGTTATATAGGTCTTACTTTATCTTGGTCTTAACCATCCAGCAGTAAAGTATAAAAATGAGGTATATAAAGTAAAGCCATATTAATATGCTGAGCTGTAAAAGACTCAAGTCAACAACTTCTGACATTGACAATCCTATGAATAACCTACTAGTACTATGGACTACTGGACAATATTGAATTATTTTGCTGAGTCACGCACCCACAATTTTTAAATAGCAATGGAATACCCATCTCTGACATGACTAACCAGAAAAAGGGTATACAAATGAAACACCATTTTGTATCTATATACAAAATAGGACAGATATACACTACTTTCTCTTGATTCAATGTGAAGAAAGATTTGTACTAATAGTGTTTGGACAGGATATCATGTCTGCATCTTGTACTATGAATAACTACTACGAACATAACAATATCCAATGTGTTAATTATTGAAAGTGTCCTACTAATTGTTTTTGAAACTGACTCATTGCTAATTGATTCTAAATAATATTTAGGAAAACAAAAGCATAAAATTAATATGTACATATGTACATGCACATATAGATTCAAACATACACAAGATTTTTAAGATATTTATAGTACTATTTTTGTTAGTTCATTGAAAATAAATGTGCATATTTTCTTTGATGAATTTTTCATGCCTATATTCTGTAATCTGAGCATTTATTTGGAAGACAAGTATATGCAATGTATTGTTACCTTTCCTATTTTGTTCAAAATTTGGTATCATTATTTTGTCTCTTGAAAATAAAAAGAGTACCACTCAGGAAAAAAAAGAAATTTAGATCTGCACTAATGGTGGTTGGATATTATGGATATTATGTCGGCTTTTAGTGCTATGGTCATCCACTAGGTAAATAATTATTGAATTTTTGATATAATTCAGCTATAAAAAAACCTGTAAATATAATATCATGTATGCACCTTGTACAATACCAAAATGTTATGAAAACAGTTTGCAATGTATTAATTCATCGACTCTGTATGGTTAAGGTGTCTTGAAACTGTCTCATTGACATTTGTATTTTAATAAAATAAAAATAAATGCAAAAAAAAAAAAAAAGAAAAGAAAATTAGGAGTGCAAGTAAAGCCAAATAGCTTCAAATATTCCAAAAGCTAAGAAAGGATGATAAATTGTCATGACTGCTTTCAAAAATAAATTTTTGATCATTTATTATAAAACAGTGGACTTCTGCTAGATCTCCTCCCTAGCACAGCACTTTTGTTCACATTATAAACAGTTTCCTACTCAAAATTGTCCACACAGTGAGGAGGCCACCTCTCAGTGACCTTACAGAGAATAGTTAGTAGTTTTATTTTATATTTTATATTTTTAAACCACAAGTTATATGTTCTACTAAGTTCCAAAAGGTCGATATGAAACACTAATGCTATAATTATTTCCTTTACTTTAATTTATTTATTAGATCTCTAGAATTTTTATGGACCTACTTAGAAAAGGCCAGGCAGAGCATGATGATGCATAAGCATTTTATATTACTATTTTGACAGATGTCAGTGCTGAAAAAAAAATGAATGCTGTAATTTATTCATTAGTTTACTTTCAGAAATGCAAAAGCAAATCACATGATATGATAAATTCAAGTTTGCCACCATCACAATATATTCATCCAGGTCTAGAGATCAGTCTTGATCAAAATATCTATAATTAGTATGTGAAGAATATGTTCAATAATCTGGATAATTTCAAAATTCTAAAATGTAACAACTATAAATTTTTAAAGAAAACTGAGTATATATTTATAACTCACTGTCATTAGCATATTTCTGTACTGGTGGAAAAAGATAAAATTATTCTACAGTGGGTTCTACACTTACTTTAGAAATAAATCTAAAACCAGGTGTTATTTTTAACATTTTCATAATCAAATATAGAGAATTTTTCTATTTAGTCTCCAGGCTCACTATATGAATTAAATTTTTTAAGAAATATCATCCATATTTTCCTTCCGTTCCTAATTATTTTTTAAGCAGGTTTGATATTATTTTGAAATATATGCTGTATTTTGCTCACTCACTCGATGGACTAGATCTTGACTTAAAAAAATCACAAATAACATTGCTACATAAGGGATAAGGAAAAGTGTTATTAGGTACATTTTGTAATACACAAAGTTATTTGCTATTTTAGAGCAATGCATACACACACACACACACACACATTGTCACAGACTTCTATTATTCTGAGAAGCTCACGGGGAGATTACCGAATAACCTTAAATTGGTAAATTAGCCACGTGGCTAGAATTATCAGTTAGTGCACATTGTCAAATTGCAATGCATTGGTCTTTTACAATTGCACTTTAAATCTGCTTAAAGGAATTGTGGTGTGTGTGTGTGTGTGTGTGTGTGTGTGCATTTTAATTTTTTCCTTCTGATTTGTAAACCCCTGGTCTCCTTGAAAAATAAAACTCTGTACTTGACATTTTCAGATTTCCCTCATCCCATCTCCATTAAAGACAAGTCTGACATTGGGAACACTAAGAATTTCAGAGAATTGAATTCCAGCGAGAAACTCCTGCTGGAACAAAGTCTGCCTATCCAGGAATAGAGAGGACAGCTTTTTCTCAACCCTGCTAATGAAGAGTTAGACTAATGTCCCCTCTTGGGGTTTGCAGTAATACTCTCATGGAACATTCATTTACCAAAGCTGCTGAGTTAACTCCAAAGTCCCCCTTTCCCCTAGCAAGTTGTCTACAAAGACAGTAAATTTAAGGGTCATGATAACGGCATCTCCCATGATACTGAGTAAAATGTTGCAAGTTCTCACACCCCATTTCAAACTCTCCTATGGATTGTTGATGGCAAGATGTGCTTATCTTGAAGAGGTCACCTCCATGAAGTTTTTGTATAGTAGTTAATACACAGGCCAGATTACTGGAGATAAAGACACTTTTCTGACAGTATCTTTTCTAGTATCATTAACATATGCATTATCGTACATTGTAACATAGGATTAAGAGTGCAGTACTGCATGATAAAGTAAAAGCTAAAACAGAGCTTGTAGAAATGGTTTTATTTAAGGTAAAGAAACGGAGCTTTTTCTAGTGGATTTCCTAGTGTATTCTCCAAATTGAAATGGAGAAAAGAAGGGAGGAAGGGTGGAAGGAGGAAGGGAGATGAGGAGACTGGATGGCATTACAGATGATAAATGAAACGGTAAAAAATGTTTTGTGCTGGTGTGTATCAGGCTTTATTTCAGCTATTTGCTAGCATTCATGAATTTTCTTCTAATAAATGTATTATGGGACTAAAATATAAAATACAGTCCTGTATATGAAAGGAAACTGAACTCATGCAATCTCTATTGCTGGCTGTGAAGGGTTTCTTTGTGATATTTTCTGTTGTTTTTGTCCCCTATGAGTACTGTCCTCAGTGGGAAGTCAATTTATGGTCTCTTTAAGATGGATACATCCAACAGCTTTTCTTTCTTTTCTGCTTTATTTTTTTAAAGCTGCCTTAGAGTAGAGAGAACAAACTTAATATATGGACTTCAAGAATGATTTTCTCTAAAGAGGATGCTTTATGCCCAGAAGTGGATCTCTCACTGATACTCATTTTCTGGGGACTGGTTTGTGACTCTATGTAACGCTAGCTCTTTTAATAGCCACAGGAAGAATTAGTGAAGAATTGACTTTGAATGTAATTCATTTGCTACAAAGTGGTCTTTCACCCCCTGCTCCTCTCTTTCACTCACTTTTTCCTTTCTAGTTCTTTGCTAAAAAATGAACCTCACAGCCAAAGCATGCAAGGGTAAGGATTTCTGAATAGCATCATGCACACAGGACATGATGTGTCCTGCAATTAGCCACTTGTGTATCACTGCTGTCCCGTGTGACATAAGGGATATGAGAGACCTAAAAAATGCTGCTGAAGGAAAGCCCCAGAGGTGTGCTTCCAGCAACACTCACCCAGAAAGAGGAAGGTTGGACCCTTCCTGCATCTCCTCTCCTCTCTGTTCCCTGTACTCACCTCCCACTGACAGAGCTTGTTGCTGGCCATGCCCCCCTTGCTTTCCTGTCACTGTCTACAGTGCACAGAAGAAACCCGCAGAAGAATTCTTTTCTTAGAAACGTTCACAAGTTTAAATTACAGATAGTTGGAGACATGTGGCCTCGTTGAGCTAATCACAGCAGATATTTGAATTGGGGAAAATTTGTTTAGGCTCAGGTGTTCCCCTTAATTCTGTCTTGCATCACTATGAGGTTTTACTCATAGAGGAGCCAATACCTATGTTTCTCCTGGATCTCCCACGAAAATTTGCATACACAAAGCTTTGAATCAGTCAACAAAATACAACCTTAAATTCATACAATGAAAAATTTTCCTCTCTTAGAGAAAATGGTGATATCAATGATTTACTTTCAGTTCAGACAACTTGAAAATTTCCACTGATAAAAGGTTCTTCATAAATTTTTAAAATCAATATTTATTTATAAAAAATTATTTATTTATTTATTTTTAGTTCAGGGTCTCACCGTATAGCTCAGACTCATAGTGATCCTCCTGTCTCAGCCTCCCCAGCACTGGGATTATAGGCATGTGTCAGTGGCTTCCTGGCATAGCATGTGGTGTCAGGGACTGAATCCAGGTCTCTGCGCTTGACAGACAGGTGCTTAGACCGCTGAGCTATCTCCCAACCCATAACTTTAAAAAGGAATAAACAGCTGAGCCTGGGGTGCACACCTATAATCCCAGCACTCAGAAGGCTGAAGCAAGTTTTAAGCACTTTTTACAGGCAAGAAACTTCATCTTGCAAACTGAAGTCATCATACATACAGGGCAAAGTCAGAGCTTTTGTATTTACATTTATTCTTCATTTAACTTTTAAAACACTACTATAATTGAATATTGAATCAAAAACAATAGTGAATAGTGAGCGTATGATGATTCTAGTCCTTCGCACACTCCACACCACACACCCATGCCAGCAGTGAGCGTTATTTACTGCCCCATGAAGAGGTCTGCTCAACAAGTTGACCTGGATGAGAGGTGATGATCATTGTTTGGTTGTCAGGAGTGGATTTCGGCTCTTGGAAGCCACACAATGCTTCAACTAGCTGTATATCCATGCATATGAAAAGATTCTCCTTGTCCAATAAAACCAGCAGAGGCCTTTTGATTTGATACTATCTCCTGGCTCCAGCCCTGATTCTTGGTCTCCGTCACCATGGAATGTTATCGTCTGGCCATGTTTCATACCATTGTCAGTATGAACTTCTAGAATCTTCTTTTCTCTAACTATCTTCCTTGTGTTACAGCTCTTCCATTTGCCTTTAGGGCTGATGTGTTCTCCATGGCCCTGCCACTCCATGCACACAGACTGAATTTGATGAATCACTTCATCTGATGAATTATTTTTGAACTCAGACTCTTATGCTTGTCAGTCAAGCACTTATTCTACTGAGCTATTTCCTGGCCCTCCAACTGATGAATTTTTTTCTATAGTCTAGTACCTTGGCCACTGGGACAGCACTCCACTGCTCCTTTCTTATTTCCTTCACAGTTGTCACAAATCACATTCTTTTGCGGGGCCACCTTCCTTGTGGCACCATGGTATAAATCTTCTAAAGTAATTGATAGTAGATTCACCACATTTTTACCTCTCCTTTCGCTCTGTATCCTTCTTCCTCCTCCAGAAAACATATCAAAGATATCCTTGGGGGAGCCAAAACCATCACCTGCCCCACTGCTTTCCTCCTTTGTCATGTAATTTCCCTTTCTTAGCATCAGAGAGAATTTCATAAGCTTGAGAAATCTGGTTAAGCATTTTTTCCTTCATTTGGATTCTCATCAGGATGGTACTTCAAAGCCAGTTTCCTATAAGCCGTTTTTAATTCTTGGGTGACATTGGGCTTGGCCCCCAAAACGTTGTAAGTCATTTCTTTCACCATTTTCTACAGGCAGTGTGTGGGCTGGACCACCACAGAATAGGCAGGAAGGAGCACATAGCCATGTACAGGTCAAGCAGCCACCACTCCACCACCTCTCAGCATGTTCTGGAAAGTTCCATCTCCTTCCTTCATATTGAATGTCAGATAGTTTGTCCCAGCAATGAGGAAAAAGTAACTGAGACACTCAGTATCACTCTACTGGATAAAAATAGCACAACTTTTTAATCCATTCCCCAGCTGATGGGCATTTGTGTTGTTTCCAAGATTTATCTATGACAAATTGTGCTGCTATAAACATGTGTATCACTGTGGTATGATATTTTCAGTTCTTCTCAAAAAAAATATCCAAGAGAGGAATATCCAGCTGGTTTGAATTGGAGTTCTAATTCTAATATTTTGAGGAATTTTCACACTGGTTTTCATACAGATTGTACCAGACTATACTCACCTACCAATAGTGGAGAAGGGTTTCCTTTGCCCCACAGTCTCTCCAGCATTTGTTATTAGTTGATTTATGTCTTTTGTTTTCTCTATCTTTCTCTTCTTTCTTTCTTTCTTTCATTCATTTAGTACACAGTCTATAAGCTCTTACTACATAGATCAAACTCATAGTGATCCCTCCTGTTTTTAGCCTCCCAAGCACTGGGATTACAAGTGCATGCCACCATGTACAGTCTCATTCGCTATCCCCAAATCCTAAAATATGCAAAATCCTGAAATATAGCAGGTGAGGCCGGCACTGCACACCAGGGATTAAACCCCAGTCCCTGTATTCTGCCTAAGCAGGTGCTTTTGTCTGCTAAGCTATCTGGCTGGCCCATTAGTTGATTTCTTTGTGATAGCCATTCTTTCAAGAGTAATGTGCAATATCAGTGTTGTTTTATTTTGCATTTCTTGAATGACCAGTACTGTGGAACAATTGTTCATGTATTCAAAGCATTCCCTCGCTATTTCATGGTTTGACATTCATAGATTCATTTCATGGGTTTTCAAAAATATTGATCTACAGTATTTATCACAGAATTTTTTGCTATATTTCAGGATTTTTATTTTCTCTTCATATATATATATATATATATATATATATATATATATATAATATATATATATATATATATATACATATATATAGAGAGAGAGAGTTTTCTCCAGTTCTGCATATATATGTATCATCTCTGCTTCACTGATTTTCTCTTATTTCCAGGTTTCTGCAATGTAACCCCCATAATAAGTGAAGGACCACATATTTGCCATTTGTTTTTCTTCCTCTGAGCAGTGTGCATTCACCTCGGAAGCTCAGTTTTGGATTGGATCTTTGAATTCTGGGGACTGATTTTCATTAATTCTTTCTATGTTCTAGATAGGAATTCTTTGTCTGAGGGACAATCTGCTATAATTTTTTCTCAATTCATGGATCTTATTTTTACTGTGTAGCTCATTTCTTTTGACATGCAGAAACTTTTCAAAAAAATGAGATCCCAGTTGCTCATTCTTTGAATTACTTCCAGTGCAGTTTGGTTTTTGTCCATGAACTCTCTACTCCTATGTCCTTAAGATTTCTACCTACTTTCTCCCCCAGAAGATTTAGAATTTTACTTTTAATTTTCAAATGTTTGTTCCACTTTCACACTAGTTTAGTGCATGGTAATAGGCATGGGTCTATTTTAGCCTTGAGCATGTGGAAAGCCAATTTTTCTGGCACCATTTATTAAAAAGGCTATCTTTCTTCCACTGCACATGTTTAGCTCCTTTATCAATGATAAGGTACCTGAGTGTGTTTGCAGCTGTGTCTGCATGTTATAATCTGTTACACTGATCTTTAGGTCTTTCTCTATGCTAGTGCCATGCTGATTTTATCACTATAGATTTGTAACACAATTTCAGGTCAAAGATTGTGATACTTCCTGGCTTTCCTTTATTTCCCAGGATTGCTTTTGGTATTCTGGATCTCTTCTGGTTCCAAATGAATCTGAGGAAAGTTTTCTCTAGCTCTTTCAGGTATACTAATGGCATTTTAATTGGTATTTCATTGAATCTGTATAACAATTTTAAGAGTATGGTTATTTTCATAATGTTGGCTCTTCTTATACAGGATCATGGAATAGGTTTTCATTTTCTCAAATCCTCTTCAATGTCTTTTCTCAAAGTACCATAATTTTTACCATACAAATCCTTTACATCCTTTGTCAGATTGATTTCTAGAATTCTTCTGCACTGTTGGGAATGCAGACTAGTAAAACCACTATGGAAATCCATGTGGTGGTCCCTTCATATTCTAGAATTGGAGGTCCCATTCAAGACAACTATTTCGCCTCTGTATATTTTTCCAGAACTGAAAACCTCATACCACAACAATACATGTATACTCATATTCATAGTAAATCAATTTGTCATTCCTAAATCCTGGAAACAACCCAGATGCTGAAGAATGGATAAAGAAGATGTGATATTTTTACACAATAGAGCATCATTCTGATATAAAACATGATGCACAAGATAAATTTGAGTCTTTTGTTGGTAAATGATGCATCTTGAGAAAATACTTCTAAGTGAAATAAATCATACCCACGTGTGCAAACATCATATTGTCTCTTTAGTGTGAGAAACTGAAAAAGAAAAATGGAATCTGAAAGGTACAATAGATACTGGGAAAAGGGAATGAATTTATTCAAAA
>PVKA01025307.1:0-33105 GCA_004027165.1 Ctenomys sociabilis
GCCATTGCTCTGCAAACTCTTCAAAGAAATTGAAAGAGAAGTGAAATTCCCTAAGTCACTGCTACAAGCAAACATTACCCTCATCTTATAACCAGACAAGGATCTAACCATAAAAGAAAAGCATGGTATGGGCGAATCTTTTTTTTTTTTTTTTGGCGGAACTGGGGATTGAACTCAGGTCCTTGTGCTTGCCAGGGAATCACCCATTCCACTGAGCCACCTCCCCAGCCCTTCCAGTCTTCTTAATGAACATAGATGTAAAAATCCTGAAGAAAGATACTGGTCAAAAGAATGTAGCAAGTCATCAAAAAGTAACATACCATAACCAAGGATTCATCCCAAGGATATAGGGATGATAAAATATATACAAATCAATAAAAGTAGTACAACACATTAACAGAAACAAGGAGAAAACCACACAACCATCTAAATAAATGAAAAAAGGCTCGTCAGGCAGCACAGTAAACTAAACCACCTACTTAGTAAGAGCATAGCAGCTGGAGTTTGATTCCCAGAGAGCTGGCCCTGCCCCTAGGGTGCACTGAGACTGTGCCTGAGACTGGGCGTGGTGGCACTTACCTATAATCCTAGCTCTTGGGAGGCTGTAAACAGGTGGATCACTATGAGCCTGATCTACATAATGAGACCCTGTAGACCTAGTAATAAATAAATGAATAAATAAATAAAATTTAGCATGGCCCAACAGCTACTCATCCTAAAAACCCTATGGAGGGGCCAGAGACATAGCTTAGTAGAATAAGCCCTTGCCTGGCAAGAACAGGGTCCTGAGTTTAATCTCCAGTACCACAAAAAAATAAAAATAAAAGTTAAAAATTAAAAAGTGTTATAAAAATGTTTAAAAACCCTATAGAAAATTTGAATAGATCTTTAACTCAATCTGAGGAAAGCTATCTATGAGAATAACCAAAGCAATAACCAAAATCATATTAAATGGTCAAAAACTGAAAGATTTCAACTCTAAAATCAGGAACACAAAAAGTATGCCCATTTTCACTACTTCTGTTCAACACAGTTTTGAAAATATTACCCACAGCAACTAGACAAGAGAAAGAAAGAAAAGTAATACAGATGGACAAGGAAGAAGTTAAATTATCAGTATTTGCAGACAACATGATACTCTATAACAAAGAACCCAAAAGTCCACCAAAAGCCTCCTACAATTAGTAACCAAATTTAGTACTATAGCAGGATACACAGAAATAAATAGTATTCCTGTACACAAATAACAAACTCACTGAGCAAAAGAAATAGAAAACATTACTTTTCAAAATGACACTGAATGAATGACAAGAGCCATCCCCACACCTCTAAAATGCCAGAAGGTGATGACAAAGACATCAAAGCTGTCAAGGAATCTTCAGAACAGACACTGAGTATCACATTAGTGTCACAAACAACAAGAGTTACCTAAGAGTATCTAAGGTGAAGTCTCAGGTGGAAGACATACCTGGCCCTAAAGAAATGATCCAATCACCAGATCATACCTAAGAGCAGATAAATGATGCTCATAGCCAAAGAGCACTCTACAGCTAACATCTGACAGGATAAAACCTCTGAAAATGTTGAGAAGGGTTCTTAGGGTTCATAAATAAAAACCGATAGATGATTTGTTGGACACCAAAGACCCCATAGCGTCACAAAATGTAAGAAACATGTTGCTAGTTCCTGAGTCAACATATGGAAAAAAACACAGGAAGCAGGTGTACATTCTGTGATGGCACCACAGGAGCCAATAAATGAGAACTAAGTCCACAATAAACACAGGGGTACTCCCAGGGAGAGACAGCAATCCCGATTCCTTGAACATTGTGAAGAAACATGTGACACTTTATTATAAACAAAATTGAACCTTTAGAAGAACAGAACAATATGAAATCTATCAAACAGGGACAAGAATCGGCCACTTCAAATAAGAGAATGTCCTTTCACACCAGAAACCAAACTAAAACTAATGTAAACAAGCAGACTTGAAATTCCTACATCAGGTAAGTCCAAAATTAAAGAGATATAAAACTAAGACCATGAAGACATCTGAAGAGATAGAGCAATAGAATCCAGATGCTGGAGCTAGAAAACCTGCATCTACTCCCAAAGTCAGTGGAAATAGGATATGCTTCAGATCTGGAAGGCAGAATAAGAAAACACGGATGTCCCTGTAAAAAATCAGACAGAGAAAGTAGTAACAATTCAGACACTGTGAGTTTGAGATCCAGAAGGGCTAGAATTCACCCAAAAGCAAACATGTTAGGCAGTGACTCTGAGTCAAGAATAACTAAAAAAAAATATAACTCGAGGTAACAAGAGATATTCAGAAAATTTGCAGATGGATAAGGACATCATGGAACAAACAAAAACCAGAAGTCATTGGAACATTGAAAATATTTAGCAAATAATTTTAAGAGAGAAATATACTTTTGCCATAAGTTCTAGTTTAGTTTTTATCATCAATGTGAAAGAGAAGTATGTAAATAATTATGTCAGTGTATTTAAGGCAAAAAAATCCTCAGAATCTTTTAGCTTTGCATCTTAGTGATAAACACCATCTTGCCCACCAGATGATTCTTGCTTGCATTCTAAACCTTGCCCTGTACATTTTTGATGAGAGCAATCAGCTAAGCACCTGGTGCCAGGTCCTGATGATACATGGACTGTTTCTTATTGGACCTCTTATGTGTTAATATTTCTTGACACAGTCTGGATACACACATGCCTTTGTCTAGCTTAGCATATAAGCCTCTTCTTCTTCTCTCTAGTCTAGATATCCTGTATTGCTTGCTGGCCAAAACAGGCTTCTATCCCTTCTGTCCATAATGTTCTTAATAAATTGAATTCTTTGTTTAAAAGCAATTTTAAAAATGGCACCAAGACAAATGAAATACTTAAAAATCAATCTAATAAAGGAAGTGAAAGATCTATGCATTGAAAACTATACTACAGTGTAAAAGGAGATTCAAGAGGCTATCAGAGGGGCCAGGGAGATGGCTCGGTGGAATAAGCACTTCCCTAGCAAACACAAGGGCCTGAGTTCAATCTCCAATTTGGCAAAAAAAAAAGAGGGTATTAGAAAATGAAAATATGTTTCAAATAGCCATACTTCCAAAACTCTTACACAGATTTCATGTGATCCCAATCAAAATACCAACAGCATAACTCACAAAACAAGAGAAATCATCCCAAAATTTATAGAGAACTCAAAGAGACTTAGAATAACAAAGAAAATTCTAACTATGTTTGAATATCTCTCATCTTGGTCTTCTAAAGGTGGACCATTTCTAATGTCTTATCAATTATTATTATACTCTCATTAATTTTTAAAAAGTAAAAAAATAAAGACAAGAAATTACTTAAGGTTTCTTAAAATCAAGCAGTAATATTCAATTTTTGTCCAATCTTGCATAACCATAACTGTTAATCTGAGCAACAGATTTGATGGCAAAAAAACAGACAATAGAACAATCATTGTTAATTAGATATTCTTGTTTTGAAAATATGTTAACATATGTATTGTATGTTACCCTGTTTCTGTCTTTGTTTCTGCGATTTGTTTTTGCTTTTATTTTCACTATTGAAAATAAAATAAAATTACATTTTAGAAAAAAACAAATTCTGAGCAGCAAGGGAAAAGCTAAGGGCATCACAATCCCTGACTTGAAATTATACTAAAAAGGTACCATTGTAAAAATAGCAGTAAGAGACCTGATAATCAATGAAATAGAATAAAAGACACAGATATATTTCCAAACAAATCAGCTGCTTTACCTTTGAGAAATGAGCCAAGCCCTTTCACTGAAAGAAAGCCATTTAATAAATGTTACTGGGGAAACTCACATTCCATGTGATAAAGAATGAACTTAGATGCATATCTCTCATGATGTGATAAACTAAAATCAAAATGGATCAGTGATCTAAATATAAAGGTAGAAACACTTAAACTATTTGGAAATAGAACAGGGAAAACTCATGAAGATATAGGAGTAAGCAAAGATTTTATGAACAAAACCCCAATTTCACAGGAGATAGTACAACGAATGAACAATTAGTATTGCATTGTATTACCCATTTTTGCACAGGAAAAGAAACCATAAACAGACTGAAGAGCCAACTTACAGAATGGAAAAAAGGTTATCAGCTAGTCCTCAAACAAAGGACTAATATCTATAATATAAAAAACTCAAAAAAAATCAGAACACCAAATTTAAAAGCCATATCCAACAATGGACACCTGAAGTGAACAGATACTCTTCACATGAAGAAATAGAAACAGCAAACAAATATATGAAAAAAGTTGAACATTACTGATGATTCAAGAAATGCAAATTAAAACAACACTGACAGTATATCCCACTCTAGAAAAAAAAAAAGGGTAACATCAAGAAATCAACCAATTGTAAATGTTGGCAAGGCTGTGAGGAAAAAGGAACCTTATCCTATTTGGGGTAGGAGGAGTGTAAACTGATAAAGCCACTATGAAAGTCAGTATGAAAATCCCCCCAAAAAAATACACATATTCAATTGACGCAAGTGTGCTCCTTCTAGGTGTCCTCCCCAAAAAAATCAAAAGCTTCATACGTCAGTAATATAACTATGCCTATGTTTACAGCAGCAGTTTACAATAGATAAATCTTGGAAACAGCCATATGCCCATCACCAGATAAATGAACCAAAAAATGTGATCTTTGTATACAATGCAGTACTACTCTGACATAAAGAAGGACAAATTTGAATCATTTTTTAGGTAAATGGATGCACCTCAAAAGTATGTTAAGTGAAATAAATCAGCCACACAAGTTTAAATATTGCATTGTTTCTTTTATCTGAAAAATCCAAAGATTATATAAGGAGAAAAATGACAGATATTCTCTATATCTATCTCAAGAGAGGATGATGGTGGAAGGCAAGAGATTTAAAAAAACTCAAAAGAAAAAAAATGAAAACAACTTTTATAAATGGGGAGGATAAAAACAATGCAGGGAAATGAAATAGAGAAAAAATACTTAAGACATTAGTACAGACACCAATTCCATATGATGAATGTGATTATTATAGATAGCAAATAAAATCTCTAAAATACAAAAACACAAAATGTACTACTATTGTCTACTCATTAGCTTTAGTAGACATATATATCAATCCAAAGAAAGATGCATTCTGGTCTTAAAGAACCCTGAACAAGATTTAGCAAGCCATGGGTCACTATCTCTAAGCAATTATCTTTGTTTAACTTCCTTTCTTTCTTTGGAAGAAGTCAAATTCTTCTTCTGGCCTCAGTGGGGAAATGCAATTACTGCTCATTAGCCTTAATGAAATAAATTTTTAAAGAGATTTCTTGCCAAAAATGTAAACCACCTGAGTGCTGGTGGAGCTAAATAATCATATACAGCCCTAATCTAGAAGGATATGGAGGTTCATGGTTTACAGTTGTATTTATGACTTTTGACTGAAGGTCAAAAAGAGTACAGAGAATTTCTGCTCAGAAACTACCTGTGATGCTATTTTAGTATTCTCAGGCCCATGCCTGGCTGATTCTATTTTCTATACGCTGTACTCTTTCTTACAAAATTTCATAGTTGATTATAGAAGATAGGCTGATATTTTTCCCATTTAATCCAGCTAGTGTGCCGGGGCCCCTAGGTCACAAGGTTACATAATGCTGTGACATTACCCTGGATAAAGTCTATCCAAAACCTGATGATCAAAAACAAACTAATCAACTGGCAGGTTTTCTTTGTCAGGATCAATTTAGAATGCATGACTTTCAGAACTGGAGTTACTGTCAAGTACTTAGAGATCAGATATAACATAACAAAAGTGATTTGCCTATAGTTACAAGGTGGCCAGTCTTCTGGACCAGCATTTTGTTATTTTTGTCTCAAAAAGACAACATAGAGGGGAAGATTAAAAATAAAGAACACCTGGATTTAAGACCTTGCTCTACTATTTACTAATCATGTAAAGATGCTTTTAACTATTCGCTAAGTGTCAGAGACTGTTCTAAATACTTGATGTACATTTACTCATTTAGGTCTTAAGAGAAGCCCTTTAAAGGAAACAATTACAGGTTGAATGTGCCTAATTCAAATATCTGAAATACTCTAAAATACAAAACTGAAATTTTGTATTTTAGATTTCCATATTTTATTCAAACCATATAATTTATACAAATATTTTGCTATGGTGTGTATCTAGACCTCCTACAAGTCTCATGTCATTCAGAGATTACTGGATCTAGGGTTTATGAATGGATTAAGAGTATGATACCTAGATTAGTTCCCTGATTGGTTTAGTGTTGTTGAGCATAGGGAATGGAAAGCCCCACCCTGGCTATGGATACCACCTAAAGGCCTTTTGGATGTATAAAAAAAAAAAAACAGAAGGGCATCAGCTGCTGCTTTCTATTTTGCCTCCTCCTGCCTGCCACACCTTAAACTGTTTCTTGGCTATGTCCCTCTGACATGGCACACTGCCTTAGAGCCAGTTAACTATGGTTTGAAGACTCTACAATCTTTGAGCTAAAATAAGATTGTATTCCTTTTACTTGTGGGTTTTGGGTATTTTTTCTCAGCAACAAGAAAAGTAACCAAGTGAAATTTTGATAACAGGAATAATGTCACTGCTGTGACATTACCAGGCAATGCAGTTCTAGAGCCCTTGGAACTGACTTGTGAAAAGAGTTTCAAAAACTTTGAAGACAGCAGCTGAAGAAGCATCCTTAGTATGTTGTAAGGTGAATTTGATGGGAGATTGTGGTCAGAACTTGGAAGACTAAAGGCTGATGGAAATGTATCTGATAAACACCAGCATCAAAAGGATTCAGTTACGAACAAGGACTGTACTTGCTAATGGACTCCAGACAACAGGTGTTATGCTTTGACAATTTGCCTACATTTTGTTCATGTCCAGACACTTTACAGAAAACTAAGTACAGTGGACTAACTATTCTAGTAGATGAAATTTCAATGCAGTCTAATACTGAGGTAGTGGCATAGCTACTATCGGGGTTTTTTAGCTAGATCTATGCTGAAAAATCAAGATCAAAGGACCCAGAAAAATGATTTTGAAAGGTTTGACTTTGGCCAGTAAAGTTATGCACTGCAAAGATTGAACACAGAACTTGACTGCTGAAAAGGAACAGCAGATCAGAAAAGATGGCCTGAGGGTCTCACAAGAATCAGCTGTATTTTGCTCTATGAAGAGTAAAAATTGCAAAGGTAAAAGACTATTTTGAGAAGAGAGCTCCAGAATATAATGTTCCAGAAAAATAGCAGTCTAAGGAAGTTGTTCCTTAGAATTTGGCTCATAGTGCTCAACAATCAAGGCACTCAAGCCTATTGCAAATAGAGAAGGAATCCTGACAACTGCTTCAGTGGCAGCAGACTTTGGCTCATTGATACGGTCTTGGTTTTAAGCATATGCAGAACGTAAAAGTTCTGGGTTCAAGAAGGCTTCCACTCTGAGTTCAGAAGAATGTCTTGGCTACTTTTGAGAGTGGACTGTGAAGTTGCGAGTTTAAAGTCAAAGGTGCTAAAGAAAACTTAGAACTTTGGAGGAGAAATACATGGTTCATCTGAACAAAATTCCAAGGAAATGAACAAGGCTAGCAAAAGAGAAAAGCCATGGGAGCTATAACTCCCATGGTGTAATACAGACAGAGCCAACAAAGCCCCTTAGAGTTCAATTGAGACTACATATTGTACCAGATACTGGATATGGAATTATGGGATTTAATATTTGCCTTACTGGATTTTGGATTTTCTTTGGTCCCATTCTTTATTATTCCCTATTCATATTTTTGAAATGGTAATATTTATCTTATACCACTGTATTTTGGAAGTGTTTAACTTTCTTTTCTATATGTACAGGGGGGTCACAGCTAAAAGTCTGCCCAAAATCATAAAGGAGACTTTGGAGTTGGACTATTAAGCAGTGCCACTATTGTTAAGACTTTGGCAACACTGATAGATGGACTAGATGTATTTTGTATAAAGTGATGTATATTAGTCTTTCTGGGTTCAGGAGTGAAATATGGCTTATATTTTGTTGTCTCCCTAAATTCTTATGTACTCATATGTGAAGGACATATTAATGTGGATTAATAGCATGATACTTGGATTAATCCATTGACTGGTTTAATATGGTTCTGAGTGTAGATCCTAAGAAGTGCTACTCTAGAAGTGGGTGAAACAACTCACAAGGCTTGTGGCCTCAATGGTATAAAAAGGACAGAAGGACGGTAGGCTGTTCTTTGTTTCTGCATTGCTTTTTTTTCATATAAGCAGAATATATTTACTGGGGGAAAGAAAGCTCCTGTCCTACAGAGGGATGGGAGGGGGGCCCAGACCAGGTGGTCCCCAGGAAGCTGTCTCTTCCAGGGACTTTTGTAGAGGAAAACCATGTGGTGAGGCGGGTCTAAGGTGGTGGAGAAGACATGGAAACTTGCTTAGGTGGGCATAAGATGGGACAAAACTATGGTCAACCAATGAGATTACAAGCACCATTGCTCAGGTAAAATTGATTAAATCAAGTACCATACAGGGAAGTGAGTCACTTAGCAAGTTGGCAAGAATACAGAATAAGGTATCTTCCTGTTGGGGTTGGGCTAGTGACTCTTTTAGGCTCTTTAAAGGTGACTGATACCTATTTAGAATATCAATCCCTCATGTCCATCCTTAGGGAAGTATATAGCTATATTTCCTCTTTTGTCTTAGATCTGGCTGATATGGGAATGTCTCTTCCAAGTTGCAAAGTTACCTTTTCTTCCACATGGTCTCCTTGAGGGCCTGGCCCTGTCTGACTGCCTATGATATTTTTATCTAATTCAGCTGCCTACAACATTCCCCCCTTCTGACGAAGTAACCTGAACTGCTGTGAGGGAACCATGGGGGATGACTGCTCTGGCTTCTTCAAGCTGAAAAGGGTTGTAGTTGTGAACCAGAAGTCAGAGATACTCTTCAGAGGTTATATCTAAAGGCTCTCAATAGACACAAGGAATTTTCATCTTGGGTAGGCACATAGCTTTGAGTCTAGAGGAGAAAGCCAAAGAAACAATTAAACATGTATGCACCAAATAATAACATCAGCAAGATAACTATGAATAGTCAAAAATGATTTTCACCGAGCAGACAGTAATGACTTTCCATAAAAATGATAACAGATAAGGTCCAGGGGACCTCAGCATTTTGCATACCATTGATTTGATAGCTAATGTTTTCAACAGCTATTAAGACATTAGTAGAAGGATCTGGGATGTAGCAATCCTTTTTTACTAGTTAGAACTTTTTGTAGGTCCATTAGCAGAGATCTCTCAAATTTGCAGTTTAATCCCTTTTTTGTATTCCATGGCCACTGGGTAATTGTCTCAGATAAACTGGTCAATCCTATTATTACTGGGACACATGAACTGCCGGACCTATGGAAAACACTGAGTACTTTCTGGTTTGCAAGGGAGGCCACTGTCTGAGTAACTGACTAATTTGCATGAGCATCTATTAAGTTTAACAGGCTTTCTCCTTAAACTGGCAGTTAAAACAGGTTCTCTCAGGCTGTGAGGCGAAGACCCATGACCACCTCAATCTGAAATTTCCTCTGACTCCATCATGAAAACTTTTTTTTTCTTTTCTGGAAGCTTTGGATATTTTTGCTTTTAATGTCCCTTCTCTCTGCTTGGATCCAGAGAAACAACATTTCCTGTTTCCTGACTGGCCTTTATTCTTATTGGCTGCCAGCATCACTATTCTCATTTTCCATCTATAATTTCATTTTATATCCGTTTTACTATGAAACACCTCAACTCAGACAAATATATTCCTGTAAACCCTTCTCACTTTAGCTTGTGTCAGATACCTGAGGTCCACTGAGCAAGACACATAACTTTTTGGTTTTAAGACCTCCAGCTGGCAGCCCTGCCCAAGGAATATAAAGGCAACTTCCTCTGTAGTGGATTTCCTGACATAGGATTAGAAGCATTTTTGAGAGCAATCAGTCCTGCCCAAGGTGCCCAAGGGAAGAAGATAGCTTCCCTTGCAATAGGGCAGGAAAACCTGGAGAGGGCTCAGCTCACCTAGCACTGTATTCATGAGAGCTGTATAAGTTCATCTGGTTGGTTTCTGATGTAACTCAGGTATTTCATGTTGATAGTTAATACAGATGTGACCTCTCATCACTAATGCTAGAGGGACTTATAGCAAACTGTCAGATCCATAAATAAAGGGACCTGAGATCTAGTGAGTTCCAACTGCTAGGTGTCAAAAAAGTTTATAAATTTACACGCTAGCTTGAATATTCATGCTTTATGTGTGTTCTAATTTCTCAGAAAATTTGTTCTTTCTTAGAAGACACAATAGGGGCCAGGGAGATAGTTCAGTGGAATAAACATTTCCCTGGCAAGCACAAGGGACTAAATTCAATCCCTGGATCCACCAGAAAAAAAAAAAAAAGACCCCAAAACCAAGTGATCATACAAGTAAAACCTATAGCGAATATGCTTGATTACTTTTAGATTCCTTTTACTGGGATCCAACAGATTTTGTCCATAGAGACATATTAAAGCCTTAATTGTCCACCTGTGTTGCTTTCTGCCTGCTACATCACGAGACCTTTGTCCTTCTCTGCCATGCCACCCTTTCTTGGAGATAGCCAACTATGGACTGAAACCTCTACAGACTGTGAGCCAAGATAAACCTTTTTGCTTTAACTTGTGATATCTGGTGTTTTGTCTCATCACACAAAAATTTAATGCACATTTCTCAATCTAAAAATATGAAATTTGAAATACTTGTTGTCTCATGCATTTTGGACAGGGATACCCAAGCTGTAACAACCCTATTTTCATAAATGAGGAAACTGAATACCAAAAAGGTTGAATAGTTTCCCCAAGTTCACATACCACCTAACTACTAAAGTTACAGTACAAATGTAGGCATAATCTGGCCCTAGAGATTTGCTTTTGCATATCCTATCTCTAGGTCTAAGTTTCTTCACATATAAAATGGAAATAATTCTATACTGTCACTTCCCTTGTGAGCTGTAAAACATAGAAATGTGAGCTGTCGTGTGTGTATGTGTGTGTGTGTGTGTGTGTGTGTGTGTGTAAATGTGTGAGGACTAAGGCAGGAGACAGTAGCAGGTGTATAATCCTGCTGTGCTCTTCTACAACTAACACTAGAATAAGCAAACGATGTTTCTCTCTACACATCTGAGTTGCTTTTTAAAGGTTAACTAAATTTGGGCTGAACACTGATTCCAGGTCTTTTGTGTATAGGATAAAAATATAGTTTACTACAAAAGACAAACTGTTCCTACATACGGTACTGTTAGTATGTAATGATGACACCAAAGAGTACAATTTTATAACAGCTAAAGAGTTTCAAACTGCATAACCTTAGGCTTCAGTCTCTTCATCTACAAAATGGGACAGTTTGCCTCATAGACAGATGTAGATAGGGTAAGCTGAGATGTTAAATGTACTATGCTTAGCAGTGTCTGGCATATTCTGAGCTACTATAAGACTTCAAGAAGGATTATAAATGGGTATTGGGTTCTGGGAAGGTTTTGTAAAGCACTAAAGATGGGATTTAAAAAAGTAATAGGACTATAACAGATATTGAAGGGAATGGAAGAACAGTTGAGACAAATGATGAGATTAAATGAAATTTGAGAAGTTAAGAAAATATAGATTTGATGATGATGAACTTCTTAGGTTTGAGAAAGCAAAAGGCAGGAACAGCTACAAATATGAACTGGAGTCATGTATAAATGGTCTTGAATCTTGTTTGATCATCTTGATGGGAAGAAGATGGCTAGAGTTTATTTTGAGGTAGAAGAATTAGTCTTATGTGTGGTCATTAAAGTGTAAGGGCATAGTAGGAGAAAATATGACTTTTTTAAAAGATTATACATCTTTCTCTTGAAATTATTAAATGTGGGAAATCAACAGGACAAATGAGTAGATATAAAGTTCAAGTGAGGTAAAGGAAGATAGATATAAATAGGTTTGTGAGTCAGTGGCTCAGGAGAAATTATAAGGAAAATTTCCCTGTAAGAAATAGCTAACAAAAAATGTCACATAACTTGAGAAATTGCGATATAGGTAAGGCACATAAGAAGAGACAGTAACAAACCTAAATGGAATTGTGAGCTCATCAATAGCATATGAAGGACTACAGTCTCACAGAAGCCAAGAATGAGAGGTTAAGCAATAGGGCCTGATCAATATTATCAAATAGTACAGAGCTACATAAAGAAAGCCAAGAAACAGTTTTTCAAAGTGGCTATACTAAAGGTTAAGTTTTCTATTCCCAATCTGGTTTATATCCCTTTTAACACCAAAAGCCTTAATTCTCACTTGTCCCTACTCTTCATCCTACAGGCCCAACATAAAGCCAATAGTTAGTGGCTGGTTATTCTAGCAAGTTACACAAATAGCACTGGGCCATGGAACAACACTATTGTGACTTCCAACCACCAGGGCGGTTGGGAAGCACAGCCAAACATATGTTGGCTATTACTCAGCCTTACCAATGACTAGGGCATACAGTGTTTCTCATTCCCACATGAAAGAAGCTTCTGGGTATAAATAAGGAGAAATTACTGTTATGCTTAAGACAGACTAGGATCATATTCCTTTTTGTCTGGATTTCCCAAAATAATCCTAATTTTAAATATTTTAGCTCATAAAGAGTTACATGTGTTATCATATCCATGTACCCTGATTTTTAACCTGACAATATAATCACAATAACATGGGGTCATTGGAAATTTTAAAATCTAAAACCGCTCTCTGAAAGCAAGTAGTGTATCTACAAATAACTTGGAATGAATGGGCAACAGGTTCTTTGAGGGAACAGACGAAAGAGGAAAAAAAAAGAAGATAAATATATTAAAAACATCCTAAGCATTGAGTTGGGGACTTCCTTTTATGATAGAAATCTCTGTAATTCTCTGAATAAGTATTAACATTTCCATTTCTTCTGACAATAACCACTGGTTAAACCAGCAGCCCGTAGTCATCAAGTTTGTGGGTACTACAGCAGATTTCAATCTCAAGTCAGACTTACTAGCTTTACTTCTGCCAGTTGTGTACAGTGCCTCTTAAAAAGACAGAGAAGGAAAAAAATACCATAGAGTTAGATGAGCCCACCCTCTAATGACTTAGAGCAGTGGTGCTTAACATATGTGAGCCAAGTCACATCAACAGCTGCGCATCAAGTGTTCAGGCTTAATTGCAATGCCAGCACTTTATGATCAATAAGAGAGTTCTCATTGTAGTTTGGGCACTTTTTCTCTACAATGTGAGCCATCGCTGCCCTAGAGTACTTATTAAAATACATTTCTGAGCACAAGGGTTTTGATTTGATAGCTCTGAGCTAGGGCTTGAGATGTTAACAGGTCCTAACTAATGCTGATGTTCCAGCAAGCATGTTTGGAAGAACCAAGTGCACTAGATCAGTGATGGCAAGCCTTTCAGAGCCATCAATGATACACCCTGCTGTGTGAAATGTATGCTATAGGTTCATCACTACTGCCCCAGATAACTTTCCTAGTTTAGGCTCTGTCCATTCATCCCCTGATACTTCAGTCTCCCCAGGGACTCTCATGTAATCATGAACATTGGATTCTGAACTTCTAGTACTCCTAGCCTGTTTTCAAGGCTTTCTTCAACTGTTAGCATGAGTCTTAGGATATTTGGGGTCATCTAATAAGCACACTCAATAGGAGACTGTGAAAACACAAGAGAAAACAACTAGCATCACAATCCTCAGCTGGTTTTCTAAACACTAAATTTGCCAGGGTGGTTGCTAGATATATTTAGTTGATTATTAAGAAGCAGAAGGGGGTATTTTTTCAAAGTAACACCATAGGTTGCAGAGAATAGCCAGTGTGCCAGCTTCCATAAAGATGGCTGAGCTAGGCTTGCCTTCTGAGAAGAATCAGAGTGAAAACGAGAAATATGTGCCTAGATTACTTGCCAATGAGGTTTTCTGAGTTTGACATCTGCCTCTTTCTTCACAGAATGACCTTTTTCTTAACAGCTAGCATAAACAAAAGCAAACTTCCTTTTCCCTGTTTACTTTAAATATATCTAAAACAAGCTGGAATTTAATATTCTCTTCTGAAGTAGCCACGTATCTTTTTAATATAGCCTTGTAAGTAGACTCTGGCTATCTTATCCAAAGTGTTGGGGCATAAACAATTTCTATTTCTGGGAAAGTGTGACTAAATCTATTTCAACAATAGCTAGGAGGCATCATGGTGTAAAGCAAAGGCTCATATTGACTACTGGAAGAAGTTCTGCCAGAAACTCATTCAATGAGGCTTGGGCAAGCCTCATTCCCTGCCTCAACCTACATTAGTCAAGTGACATAATAAAAACCATATATATGATCTACCAAGTATCCTTTAGTTATATAACTATTGAGGTTAATATCTCTGTAAAGCACAGAGATTACATTAATGTAGCTTATTTCTTCTCACCTTCTTTGTGCTTGATAGGATGTTTTTAGTCTCTGCTGAGGAAATAAGAAATTGAACCTGGCTAGTCCATTAGTAAAAACAACCCAGGTACTGCTGATAACACACTGACTCCGGAATGGGTTTTTCACTTCAGGCCTTGATTAAACATTTAGCCCTTAGTTCTCTATACTTAGATATAAAGAAAATCACCTTTATATAACATTAGCACTCATTTGCCTTCAGTTCCATACTTCCAACTACCTGATACCTCCAATAAAACATATATAAAATTAATTGTATGAATCCATCATACTCCCCTTCTTTACTTTTCCCATTTCAGAAGACTTTACTGAACACAAGTTTCTCTCATATACAACCCTTTCTCTTCCTTTCCACTGGTCCTCATCAACTAAAGTTGTCTCCTAAATGGCTTTCCTGCCCCCTACATGCTTCCTTTTTTTTTAACAAGTTCCTCAATGATGCATTTCTCATAAACATTTTTGCTGGTGTCATTCTCTGTTTAAGATACTTCACTAACTCTCCAACATCCCAAAGCACTTGATAATGTAGTCCCATCTCTAAATATAACCCATGCTACCCCTAAGTAAGAAAAGACAGCCCCTTCCTCCTCCTGTCTTCCTCTTACTCCTGCTTATCCTCCTCATTTTGTATGTGTATGTGTGTACTTGGTATGGGAAAGAAAAATAATAAGAGCTTCACACATGCTAGACATCCTCTCTACTACTGAGCTAGCTACACATGCAGTCTAAATCTTACATTTTAGCCAAATCAAAATAAGGACATATGAACCCATTACTGCAACTCTAATTCAATCATACCATTAGCTAAAAGCTAACTGTAGAAATACTGGAGTCAGGGGTTTCTTTCTACATATGTGATTTTAGCCCATCTACTCCTTAGTTCCTTTCCTTATGAATCTAATATATATCCTCTCTCCCTGGACTTCTTTCAGTAATTTTTACTTAGAATAAGAAAAATAATAACAAGTTGAAGAACTTACTTTTTTTTTTCAGAACTGAGGACTGAACTCAGGCCCTTGCACTTGCCAGGGAAGCACTTATTCCACTGAGCCATCTCCTCGGTCCCTTGAAGAATTTAAAGTTGTAAAAAAAGTGCTGCTGTCCACATAACCAGAATGTATTCTGTAAGAATGTATTCTTACATAAAGTATATCCTTTGACTTTCTTATTTTTGTGGAACCGGGGATTGAACTCAGGCTCTTGCACTTGCCAGGGAAGTGTTTATTCTACTGAGCCATATCTCCGGCCCCTTAAAGAATATTCTTGACCCATAATTAAGAGCACTGCTTTTAAGTTTATTAAGTTCTCTCACATAAGCTCTAAAAAGAAGAAAGCTCTAAGAAAGATTTGATCAACAGAGTTACCTTCCCTGTCATAGCATTCTATATAGCCAAAGTAACTGTATACATAATATGGTCACCAGAGAAAGGAGCAGAGATGCCAACCATGAAAAATTCCACTATAAATATGAAAAGAATTACAAAGGTTGCTACTTAGTTTCTTTGGGACTTAAAATCTGATATACAGTTGGAACTACCTCAACCAGAGTACTGCTGTCTTTCATAACTTAAATAATTTTATTTTTGAGCAGATTAATACATTTGATGATAGCTCTAGATGTGCTGAAAGGAGACATTCAAATATCTCTTTTCATGAAACAATAAATGTCTTTTCTAGTTTGGGTATTTGAGTCATTAAGCATCAGTTATCTCAATGTCCAATCATGCAATCTATTTTTTATTTTAATAAAATGAAAAGGTCTAGCCAGATAGCTCAGCAAACTAAAGCACCTCCTTAGGCAAAACGCACAGACGGCAGTTCAATCCCCTACATCACATGTTTTGCTGGCCCCACCCTCAGGTCGCACTGAGATGGTGATCAAGACTGGGTGTGGTGGCACACACCTGTAATCCCAGCCCTTGGGAAACTGAAAACAGGAGGATCACTATGAGTCTAATCTGTGTAGAAAGACCCTGTAGACCCTATACTAAATATAAAAAGAAATAAATACATAAATAAAATGAAATGAAAGATATACTGGTGGCTTCAGCTACACATAGCAGAAGCAATACTCCCCTGGACTGGCTTCATTTGAAAAGATAAGCCTAGATGGGTCTTAGGCTCAATAAGAAAAAATCAAACCACTTGATCCAGAGACCAATACATAAACTAGTCACAAGCCAAACTGCACGTTCCAGAACATAAAAGCCTAAAAACTTAATCCTATACAGTATGGTGCTTCCTAGGACATTTTCTTATTCATTCTAGGCTTATAGTAAAGGACATTTCCTTGTACCTCTTTCAAAAGAAAGTGAAATATTACCTTACTGATAATGGTGATCAAACTAATGAGGGAGATAATTTTTTTGATTGGTCTGAGTATTAACAATAGCTTCTGGTATGAAAACTCAATCACTAGCTCAGTAATGGTGAACCTTTTAGAGACAAGTTCACAGCCTGCAACCCAAAACCCACTTATTCAACTGCAATTAAACTTGAATATTGAGGTTTTAGTTTAGAAAAAAATAGCACATACATTAACATCTTTTGTCTTAAAAGAAAAATATCACCCATGCCACAGATTCACCACCACTGCACTAGCTCAACTAGTATGTTCCCTAAGATGAATATGAAATTCGTGTATTGCCAATATATACTAATAACATAAAATTACAGGAAAGAAAATGTAGCCAAATGGGCTAAGAATCTCACATATGAGACAGAAAGGTAAGTTTATAGACTATTAGCCATTAGCTTCATGACTGGAGAAGTCTTCTATACCCCAGCAGCTCACAACTGATAAACATTAGTTTATATCTTCAAAACTTCTTGGACAGGAGTTACTATCAAGTTGTTCTGGGACTGTCTTAACACCTCTGAAGCACCTCTAACATATAAGTCAACATTAAAAACCAAGTACATTGAAAATCTTTAATGTGAGGCTCTCATTCAAATTCAGTTCAGAATTACTCCAAGGGATTTAACAAGCAGCCCCAGTGATTCTAACCACTTATATTGAAACCACTGTGATAAAATTCCTGAAGCTAAGTGTTTACTATCAATTTCCCATTACTGCAAAGGACCAGACACAAGAAACTAGAATATCTGAAATTCTGCCTCCGTGTTTCCCCTCCTCATAAGTTTTCAGGAAAAATGAGGAATGAAAGAGAATTTTCCCAATCCACCTAAAGAGCGATCTATGTGTGCCTAAGGGAGAGAAAACATTCTCTCAGGCTTTCACAGAGAGCAAAGTGGTCAAGCAATGGCCGTGACTCATCCACATCGCTGATGCTGACAGAGGATCTACAAACTGCTGTATATTGTTTCAGGGTAAATCCTGAGAGGATTTGACTGACCTTGTCAGATACAAAAGTTACAATTTTTGTTATATAGGTCTTGCTTTATCTTGGTCTTCACCATCCAGCAGAAAAGTAAAAACATGAGGTATAAAAAGTAAAGCTCTATTAATATGCTGAGCTGCAAAAGGCTCAAGTCAACAACTTCTGACATGGCCAGCTCTGTGGATAACTCACTGCTACTAGGGAATACAGGACTAAATTGGATTATTTTGCTGAATTCATGCACCTACAATATTTGAATGGCAATGGAATACTCATCTCTGACAAAACTAAACAAAAAAGGGGATATAAATGAAGGACCATTCTATAGTAAAAAAAAAAAAAAATATATATATATATATATATGTATGTATATACAAAATAGGATAGGTATACAGTGATATACAGACACTTTCTCTTAGTACAATGAGAAGAAAGATTTGTACTAATAGTGTTTAGACAAGATAACATGTCTGCATCTTATACTATGAATAACTACTACAAAGACAATATGCAATGTGTTAAGTATTATAACTGTCCTAATAAACTGTGTTGAAATTATCTCATTGCCATTTCTTTTTCAATAAAATTAATTTGTAAAAACATGATCTATATTTGCTAGGATTGTATATAATGTACTTAAGGCAGCCACATTCTAAAAGATAAATTATTAGTATAATAACAATAACAAGACTCAACAATGCCTCTCCATAAGTTGCTGAGTAAAATGTATGCCATAACAAAATGAAGGATGTCTTTAACCCTTTCCTGTCTGTGGAGCAAGACTGAGCCCTATACTCAAAATGTTCCTGCTCAAGGTGTCATGCCCTTGAGCTGGGTCTTAAGATCCAGTTACCAACTGAGGGCTCTTGGTACTTTCACTCCCAATAAGAGCAGTTCAGGATAAATCTAGAAGAAAAGCAAGGGAGCCCATAAGCCTCAAGTCCCAATCTAGACCTGCCTTGGCAACCTGTACCCAACTTACTGATTTTTGTCTGTGTGTGATTCTACTGGGACTAATCTTGAAAGCTTTCTTTTTCCTGGACTGTAACTTGAAGCCTAGCCTTGTAGTTTCCTAGACAAGGTAGGAGTTTCTCTAGGTTTCCAGGATGGTAAGATGACGGGGCTAAAACTACATGAAGAATCTGTGTTCTGTGCCTCCCACATGCATAATTTTATACTCATCAACACCAGAGGGTGGGTGGGCAAAGCAAAGAGAAGGAAAGACATTTTTTTATCCATTTGGCAGATGCCATTTTAGGAGGGCTGTAGATATGGAGAGGAGCAGGGGAAGAGACAGGTTGGAACTAAGGGTTCTAATATTTAAATGTGGCTGTCTGGTCTAAGGTTATGACAACAAAAAACCAACATATAGTCAGGAGCACTGTGACCTCTCTTGTCTGGAGAATAGGAAAGAAAAGTATATTTTAATCAGCTTATATCACCTTAAAGTCTCAGTGTGTCCACCCAAGATACTGACTTGCTAAGCTCTGAGTCTTGTCATGCATTTCCAAAGAAAATGTGTCTCCAGGGGCATCATTACAACCCAGATAGGAAATGTACATCTAAATAGCCCACTAGAAAGTAAAAGATAGTTTCCAGTAGTTCGTTGGCTTCTTTCTATGTTTTGGCTCAGAGTAAAGGAAAAGAAATCCATTTAAAGCCACAACACCTAACATTGCTTCTAATGCTTATCAGAGGCCTTCTGTGCTTAGGAGTAGAACATGTTTCTCCTGACAAAACCTACCACATTCTTGGGTTATCAGCAGACATTCATTAAATAGTAGATGATTTAGGGCAGGGACATTCAGTGAGCAACAATCAGCTCTCAAAATGAGCCAGTGACTCAAACTGGATAATCACTCTTCCAATAAGACATTGTTTTAAAGACTTCAAGTGATACAAAATCTAAACTCAAGCTTTAGATAGGACACAACAGAAGCCAAATCAGATCTACCCTCAGGGTTCTGGAGTCATAGTACCAGGTTTGTGTCTGGAGAGAAACTGTGCTTATAACAAAAGAACTTCAAGTAGGTTACTCAAGTTTATGTAAAAGAAGTTACTTCCTATCTGGGCTAGGTACAGAATGTAGTGGTAGAGAAGGGAGGAGACCCAGAGTAGGTGACTGGGGAAAAAAGCATCCAGTCAGTGCAAGGGTTTGAAGCTACTCTTCTTGCCTCTGCCCAGGGTTCAAGAGCCTGAAAGGCAATGGATAATTTTACTCAGGAGTGATCAATATTAGACAGTTATCACAATGAGGTCAGTCCTCAGTGTTACAACTAAGAAAACTGAGGTCCTAAAAATTAAGTTGCTTAAAGTATTAATCTAGTCAGTACCAGAATAAATACTAGAAACCAAGCCAATGGTATTTTAGAAGGATGCACGTTGATTTCTTTATACCCTACACTCCAATTTTATTTTTTTTCCAATTTTTAAAAATGAAAATTTAGCAGCTTCTTTCACTTAAAAAAGTAACTATGCAATAATAGATGTTAAATTATCTTATCATGTTAATATCTATATGTATACCACTATTTTAGAAAGCTAAATTAGATATAAATTAATATACAGTCAAAAAGGGACTGGGCTCTAAAGGAAGCCAGTGATAAATAATGACACTAGAATTGTAAGTGTTGGCACATCTAAAGAAGGCCAGGCCTCAAGATAATGCAATTACCAGGTCTACATGCCTCCTTAAGGAATAAATAATAACTTGGAATTATTCCGCAGTTAACACCACCCACTCCAGTGGGTCCAGACAGACATCAATTGTCCAGGTTAATGACCAGAGCATCTGAGCTCATTCCTTCCCAAAAATGCCTTTGTGTTTTACATGTACCCTTGCTGTGGGACTCATTTTCTTATTGGTTCAACATTAGCTAAATGGCTATACTTGAAATACTGTAAGTTGATGGCACTCTGACCTACATTGTAACATTGCTGTATTAATTTCCCAACAAAGGACTTGTCAATGCACTTGTTACCCTCCTGTACCTCAGAGGGTATCTCTCGGTATAAACCATTTTTTTCTACTGTTAACCTTCATTGTTCCTTAGAATTTGTTCTTCAATTTGAAGAGACACAAACTTGCCACAATCTGACATTTAGCAGGTTGTAAGTTACAATTTTCTTATGTCACCATAGTATCTTGTAAGTTTCAAATATAAACAATAAAAACTTCACTAAACAAACAAAAAAAACACTTATTCACATACCCAAATACTAATAATGTATGTGCTTTATACAAATTGCCAAACAGAAATTTAAAACCATCATTATTAATGATTTAATGCATGAAGAAGAATTTCTGCAAATTTCTCCCTGAGCTTTACTATACTCTACAAACTTTCTTTCTTCAGTAGTAAAACCAGAGCTTGCTATTGCAAGGGTCCCAAAGAGGTCTGACCTGTCTGGGGAATTAAAGAATAGGAACTCAGAATGATAACTGAATAATTTACAGAATCACTCTCATCATCAGATAGATTTGCTTGAGAATCTCAAATTCAAATGCATCCTAAAATGTACATTATAGTAGAAAACACAAAGGCACAAGAACAATGGGCTACAAGATTGGCTTTATTAGTGACTTTTTGTTATGTACTTGGATAGATTTAGCTTCTTTCTGAGCTAGCTCAATTAGTTCATTTTGAATAGGAAGTTAAGTAAAATAAATCAGATACATAAACTTAAATACAATTCTCTCATTTGAACAATGCAAAATAAAAGGCTGATGAAAGGAATTAGGAAGATAAATCTTTTGCAAATGGTACTTAATCTGAGAGATGAAGCATGGAGGGATGGAAAGGAGAAATAAAAAGATTTAAGATATTTCATGTACATATAACAAATATCCACAATGAATGCAAACATATGCCACAAACATGTTCTAAAAATTACAATACTAAAAATGAAGGAAAGGGATCTAGGGACAGAGCATTGGGAGGAGCAAGAGAAAGGGAAGGAAAATTAAAAGAATCAGATACATTAAGTACATGTCCCCCCTCCCTAAACTAAACACAAACTTTATGTGCTAAAAGCATGGCCTAATACAATACAATGCAATGAAATTAGGTAAAATAAAACAAAATAAAATAAGGATAAGAAAGAAAGAAAAGAAAATTGAGATTATTTTTGAGCTATTCTGCAGAAAAATAAAAGTTTTTCTTTTGTTTTGTTTTTCTGTACTGAGAAGTGAACCAAGACCCTCACACATGCTAAGAAAACACTCCATCACTGACCTACATCCCTCACTCATTTTATTCTTAAACAGCGTCTCACTAAGTTGTCCAGCCTGGCCTCAAACATGGCATACTTCCCATACTCCCACCTCTGCCTTTGCTTCAAAAATAAGACTCCATTGTGGCAGGCAGCTGAGTTAGCTAGAAATATTATAGACAGACAGGTCCAGGCTCTAAAAGGAGTTAACCCAGAAGACAAAGACAACTATTGGAGGGACGGATACTCCTGCTGTGAACCAGACCTAAAGGGCAAACAAATGCTAAAAGAGTAGCACCTAGGACTGATATTCTAAATAGGTAACAATCACCTGAAAAGACCCAAGTGAGTCACTAGCCCAACCCCCAAGGGGAAGAGACCCTGTCCCGTATTCATGCCCGCTTACTATGTGACTCACTTCCCCATTTGGTCCTGGGCCTAATCAATTTTACCTGAGCAATGGGGCTTGTAATCCCATTGGTTGACCATAGTTTTGTCCCACCCCACATCCACCTAAGAGAGACCCCTTCTCTAGCTTAGTCCCACATGGTTTTGCCCTATAAAAGTCCCTAAAAGAGGCAGCTTCCCCAGGCAACCCGCTTGGGCATCCCTTCTGTCCCTCTTCGACAGAAGATTTTCTATCCAATAAAGATTTTTCCTCAACCTCCGTTTGTTCCTAAAATTCATTCTTCTGTTTTTGATAACACAAACTCATCAAGGTCAGATTGGGAGTTTTACTTCCCTGTATCACCATCACTGTGCTCATTCAAATGTAGGTAGACTAACCTGAGGACAGGTGGTGTCCAGTACGGGAATTCTTTGGGTTCCACTAGCAGAAGCAAGAACATTACCTCTTCCAGCCAATTTAGGTCACTGAGTTCCAACAAACCCAGTATCTTCTCCCTGAAGTTTAAGCAGTACCTCTTGTATCTGCTCAGCATATTACAGTTTCTAAATTGTCTTCACATTTAAGAGTTCATTAAATCCCCTCAGCAATTCTGAGATAAGTAGAGAAAGAATAAGTTGCTGCATTCTAAACAAAGCCAAATGTTTTGTTTCAAGGACTAATATTTTTTTTCCAATAAGAAAAAAATGGTTAAAATTTATTGAATGTTTTAAGATGCATAAGATAAATCTTAAGGTTTACATAGAGTAATATTTCATCCCAATTTAAACATTAAGAAACTAACATTTAGAAAGATGAACTGATTGATGAACATCACACGGGGCCAGAATCAGAAACCAAAAAGTTCTACTCTCCCACCAGTGCTCTGAGATGTCATTCTCCACAAGGCATCTCAAATGCATATCAAAGTAGAGAACAGACTACAGTATAGTTTATCACCAAAGAAAGTGCAGAGTAATTAATATCCATAAAAATATTTTTGAAAGTATTCATGAGTGACATCTGCAGAGAAAAGCTGGGTTTCTATAAGGCTGGGGTGGGGGAGGAAGGCATTAAACTGTATATTATATTTGCCTTTTAAATTGTGAACCATATATTCCCTATTCAAAACTGAAAATTTTTAAAAGAGGTGTTTAAGGTCAAGTGAGTGGAGAAAATTGCATGTCTGCTTCTTGGTAGGGATGTGAAAACTCTCTGCCTTCTCAAGCTTGAAAGACAAAATAAGGTATGTGGCCCCTGTAATCTTCCAGTCCCTTCTGTTGCTTATCTAATCCTCTTGAAGGGTCAATACTGCTGTTCTTCTACAGCTATTAACAACATAAATGAAATTACAAATTGAGCATGGCTTCACTAGTAAATCATGAAAAACTGAAAAATAATGCATTGCCAGCAAGACAGGTGGCATAAAAGGCCTTTAACCCCAATGGCTCCCACCCAAATCCTGACCACCAGCTTCCCTCCATTACCTTTTTACCATTCTGACTCATCATGCCTACCTTTCTCTCTCCTGAGTAAAGAATGGCAGAAATAAGCAAGCAATAAAGGCTCTATGAAATCTGGCCTAGCTCAAGAGTCTTTGGGTGCACAAAAGAAGAATATACTGAGAGAGAAAAAGTAAGCCCATCTGGATTTTATTCTTCACATTAAAGCAGAAGAATCAATTCATATGGTCTCCAAGATCTCTTAACTTTGGTTCTTGGATTTTTACAACTTTATATGAGTTAGCAAAAATTTTCCAAAAATCAACCTTCAAACATATTTTCCTCTGGCCTACCTTTAGGCAGGTCAGACCCACATGGCTTTTATACTCAGGGAGCTGTGAAAAGGAGAGTGGTCAAGGTAGATCAAGTACCTCATGGGATGCTCCAGAAGAGGATTAAATAAGTAACACAATTACCTCTCACAACAGCTAAACATCTCTAATGCTTTACGGCCTGCAACATGCACGAGATGAGTGAGACGAATGAGATGTGAGCTTCTGTGGCAGGAAGAAAGTGTTAATCAGTGTGCCTTTTATGAACAAGCAGGAAAAAGCTTAGGAAAGGCCAGACCCCAGGCAGCCCCCTCTCTCCTCGTTCTTACTACATGTAAAAGAATAATCTATGCTTTTACATATATTTACTTAAACTGCTTCTTCCTTTGGCACTAGGAAACACTGAGTGGCAGGTTGGGGTGATAAGAGTCAAAAGGCATAGCTTCTAATACTAACTAAATCCACTGTTAGCTACTCTTGTATTGGCAGTCTCAATCTCCCCTTCTCTGAACCTCAGTACACTCATCTGTAAAATGGATGAAATAATGTTTAACCAAATGGTATGGGAAATAAGTTGAGAATTTAAGTGAAGATAAATGATAAGCTCCTCTCAATTACCTCCAAATTACCTTTAATTAGAAGCTGAATGAAATGAAATTTTAACACAAATAACAACACAACACATGCTCAACTATTTACTTATGCTTTCCTGTAGATTATACCCAATTCCATTTCACTGAAGTACATCCCTAGCCCCTTTTATTTTTATCTGGAGACAAGGTGTGGCTAAATTGCCCAGGCAGGGCTCAAACTTTTACTGCCCCTGCCTCAGAATTCCACAATGCTGGGATTACAGGTATGTACCACAACATACAGATTTATTGTCAACTGTTACATGATAATGTCCTGATTTTTTGTCACAATATAGTCTTGTACCTTCCAAATCTCATATGACATAGCAATTGAGCCTATTGTATAACACCAGAAGACTGAGAGTCAGGAATACTTTGCCTGCAATGTGCATGGGCAGGTAGTGGGAGTGAGCTACATAATCTTATTTCTGATCAGCTTCCTGTCAACAAAATAGATGAAATGACCATGAGCACAAACACAAACAAATTATTATCCCAGGACCAGAGCTAATGGTCTGCTTCCTATGGCAGTCAACCCAGACCTTGCTCTGGGTAAAAATAAGTCCAGCCCATGATGCTCCATGTTACCCCACTATCTACGGTCCCTAAGGACCCCAAATCACCTAATTAGCTAAATGTTTCAAACCTGTTTTCTTTGTCAGAAGGTTTGAACCAGCATTGAAAACCATCTGCATAGGGCCAGGGAGATAGCTCAGTAGAATAAGTGCTTGTCTGACAAGTGCAAGGTCCTGAGTTCAATCCCCAGTACCACCAAAAATAAAAAAAAATCATCTGCATAGGTGGGGTGATCCTATGAAGATCCCTTCCCTTGATCCCCATGTTGGCCTTTCTCTGGCTACTTTAACACTTGTCAGGTACAATTAGTGATTGGCATAAAAAAGTTTTGTGAATGGAGAAAATGGTCATCTTCAAAGCATTTTCATAACTCTTAGCATATCTGATCCTTGACATTATCTAAAATTAATAATGGTGGCTTTACTAGTAGACCAATAAATCTCAGGAACCCAACTGAGGTATACCCTAAGATGCAAAGTAACAAGTGCAGTTCATGTAATGTGACTTCAATTCAAAAGCTGAGATGTGTGCATGAGACTTCTACAGTCAAGCCAGAGGAAAAGTTTAGGTCTGGTGATCTGCCTGGAACATTCTGGCTTCTTTTCTCACTGCTTCCCAGTCTTTACTGAGTACAGTATATGGTACCTTCCTTACAGCTCCAGCCTTTGGTACCAAGAGCCTGAAAGGTTTCCTCAGGACACCATGACCTGGTTTCTAGCTTGAAGAACTCTAAATATAGCAGCCACTCATTAGTGGGGCCAGATGGTCCAAGCTGCTGTGCCTAGGGGCTGGGTTGTGGTCATTAAGGACATGTCTGGTCTCTCAGTCCACTACTAACACAGGAGAGGCTTGGACATTGCCTAGTGCTGTATCCCTTTAAGTAACGTACCACTTTCCCTCCAAACTATAATTCAGATATATTTGCTCTGTTATTTCATTCCCAAGAAAAAAATAAAATTTAGTATTCAATTACTAGATTTTCAGGGGCTGGGGAGATGGCTTAGTAGAATAAGCACTTGCCAGGCAAGCACAAGGGCCTGTGTTCAATCCCTGGTTCTGCCAAAAAAATAGAACTAGATTTGCTAAGACACTGCTTCATATCACTCCATAATGGTTTGCAAGTGTACTGAAGAATAAAAGGGTAAGCTCAAGCTTTCTACATTTATCAAGAACATGCTTTCTCCAGTCTTCTACATCTGCCTGTAAATTCATGTCTGAGGGCTCTAATCTGAGCCCAATTTGTCTTGTAGGTCTGCTATAACATCAATTTTAGCATCTATTTTATTACTGAGTTTATAGACCTCTCAAAAAACAGATTTCATTGTAAAACACACAACAGAAAATTCATGGAAGCCCACCAGCTATGGCCAGTTCCCTATCATATCTACTTATAACAAAGGTAGAGAGAGAGGGCTGACCCTGTGGGGAAACTTTCTGCATAGGACTGTGTAGATAATGTGAGGGTATCATATAGATGTGTTCAATTGGGTTTCATGGGGATATTTTCATTCTTTTTTAAGTTTGTTATTAAAAGTGTGTCTCAGGAGAGACCCTCGGGCTAAAAACATATCTGAATGTTTATTTCCATGTATCTCATATATGTGAGTATATAGTTGCACCTTATATGCACCCAAGTGTGTTCACACGTGCAAATGTGCACAAGTATGCCTAGTGTGTCACTATACATGTACCCTGCTTGTGCTGTGAATGTCAAGTGTGCTGCATGATCAGTGGAATGGGGTTCATATGTATCAGTGTGAAAGCATGCTCCACCTATGTATGCCCAATGCATGTCACAAACATGCTCCATATGTCTGAGTGTATTGTGTATACCACATGTTATTATAGCATATATATGTATGTGTGGGTATGGGTGAAGGGCATAGAGAGATAAAAAGGCTGAATCAGTTTTCCTCCTCAACAACTTGTTCCTGCAACTACCATTACTTAAAGTCATGTGGGTCAGTCTGCACATAAGCAGGACAAAGAATATTAGTCCAAATTGTGTTATTTCTAAGAGTTAGAGAAGACAAGGACTGAAAATCAACTAACACTGAAATTTGGGTGAGTCCTTGCTTCTCCTTATGTCATATTTTTCCCAGCAATACTGTAAGGGAGTCAATTTAATATATGAACATTTTTTAATCTCATCTAGTGACTTCTCAAAGCACCACGAATTGTGGTTCCCCCACCACCACAAAGGGTCATTGTACTGATGTGTACATGCAGATTAGCACCTGAAGATGCTGCATACTAGCCACATCCTCTCTAAATAATGGCAAGCTAAGGATTGCCCATACTTAGTCATTCCATATTCCTTTCCTCAAGGGCTTGAGATATAAAACTGACAAATATACAACCTCAAATATCTTCATCAAAGACAGGCAAAACAACATGTGGTTTGAAAGAACTATGAAAACTAGTAAGGGTAATGAGCCAGCTTTTAAATGCAATGTCTACTCTTTTAAGAACCAGGACAGATAATTCTACAAAAAGGAAACATCCAAATTAAACAGAGTACAAAGGGCCGCAAAATTACAAGTCACTTTTCAGCACTTGCAAGACCTCTCATGTATTCCTAGACAATATGATATACAGACAGACTTACTATAGATCTAGTAGATGTATCTGAAGTGTCCATTAATGGCTCAATGTTAAAAAGACTAGAGTTATTTAAGGGTATTTACCTACATTCCTCTGCTATATTAACTAACTTTTATTTTTATTTTATTTATTTATTTTTTTGAGGTGGGGGAGATGGCTCAGTAGAGTAAGTGCTTGCCTGGCAAGTGCAAGGGCCTGAGTTCAATCCCCAGTTCTGACAAAAAAGAAATAATAATGATAAAACCTTTTATTTCTAAAAAATCAGGAAGATGTGGTGTCATAGCTCCTAGCACATAAAAGGCTGAAGCAAGAGGATTATTGCAAGCTCAAAGTCAAACTAGACTATGTAGCAAGACCCTGTCTCAAAACAAACAAACAAACAAAAAAAGGCAGGAGGTGGCACATACCTGCAATCCCAGCACCCAAGAGTCTGAGGTAGGAGGATCACTATGCACCCTTGGCTATGTAATTTAGTTCAATGCCAGTCTAGAATACATCTAGAATACATGAGACCCTCAAAAAAAAAAAAAGCCAAGTTACAGAAGTCATATTCAAAATGAATTCTTTTCTCAAAGTTATTTGGTACTGATAGATTAATAGTACCAAACTTTGTATGCTGGGCTCCTCCACTATCTACTAAAAAGGCACATTAATCTGACTTAATAAAATCAATTCTTGAGAATTATATTAGCATCACCCAGGTCACAGGGACACAGAAAATGGGTCAATATGTTAGGAACAGAAACTATACAATAAGTTTTGTATTCCTGCCCTGTGGCCAATGCAGTGAGACTTTCCAAACGAAATGATGCAGATAAAGAAGAAGATGGTCAGGCCAACTTGTTTCACGTAGGTCAGGGGGAAAAAACTTTAATTTCTAAAACTAGAAATTTTACCATGAAGATCCAGTAATGTTCATCACAAATACAAATCAAGGACTTAGGGGACAAAACTGGTTTTTAATTCCTACCTAGGAGGTTTTGGCTTGATGGGTTAGAAAAGGTGCTAAATAAAAACAATGCTGGCTTTCTTCCAAGCTCTTCTTTTAGTTTTTCAAGAGATAGGGAGAGAGAAAGCTAGCTTGCTAATGATAACAACATGTGTGTGGCTCCATGGAGAAGAAGCTAGGTGTAAATAAAAGCTTTTTGTTTAAAAAGAAAAATCCCAGCTTTCCTCCAAGTACCCAAGGCATAAGGCAGTCACAGGGTTTTTCTCCTTATTGGGAAGAGTCTACTGTGCTACAATGGAGACTGAGATATAAAAACAATAGGATTTTTTTCAAGGTCACTCACTTCATATTTGCAGCCCCTTTGTTTATTTTTAGGGAATGTCTACTGAATGTCAGACCAGACTCCTTCCTACACTGTAGCAGTTACCCATAGAAGACTTTTGTCTCAAAAGAATTCTGAGCCCCCTAGCATTTCAATGACCATCTGCTTTCCATCATACCATGATTTCCTAAATCACTCTTGAAAGCCAGAGTAGTTTATACATCTCATGGGTTCAAGGACTTATTACTATCAGGTAATGTTATAGTACCAGCACAACCCCCAATGCCCTGTGTTCCCTTGGACAAGTCTTTTTCCACTCTAGGCCTTGTTATCCCGCTTCTACAATGAGAAGATCAGATGCCAGAGTTTTAGCATCTTTTCTGTAGAAGATAAAGCTGTGTATAATAATTTAAATGGTAGTATAACTTCTAGAGCTTCACCCAAGAATAAAGAGTAAGTAGCTATATGACAATGACTCTTTGTGCTCAATTTTCCTCATCTGTAAAATGGATATAGTCTGGGCCCTACCTATTTGAACAGGGCTACAAGAATGACAGCAAGCCAATGTATAAAACCACTAAAATGTATATGCAATGTTTAAAATGGAGAGTCAAGAATCAAGTATCTACTAGTCCCAAACGATTTTTTCTAAATTTGAGTAGGTAGTACATGTGTTCTGTCCAATAAATCTTGAGATTTCCTGTGCAGTTCAGTCTGTATTTGCAACAGAAACACCTTAGTTGGTTTCAAATCCAAAGAAAATAAATCCCCTCCACACTGAGTCTTTACACACAAAGCTGTCTTACCACTTTGCTTTTGTTTCTGAGCCTTTTCACCATGCCCGAATTATCGGAGCTTCTTCCACTACTAAAGACATCCTAGCTCTTTCTAGGACCCTATGCCAATGCCAAAGCACCAATTGCCCAGCCCTCATCAGCCAGCATAGTTCACACAGAGAGGCATAAGAGAGTAGGTGGAGGAGAGGCTGTGGGAGGTTCATCTAAAAGTAGACACTGCCTTTAGGCAACACAGTATGAGGGGGTGGGGGTGGGTTCTTAGCACATCCTTCCTGCAGCCAGCTGGGCATGGAGGTGTGCAGCTTACTCTCCTCTAATGAAGGCAGGCAGGCAGAGAAATTAGCTGCCAAAAACATTCTCAGAGCTGCCTATGGGTGTACAATGTTGGCCTCTTTTGGACCCTGAGGGCAGGTGGCTACACAGCAAAAGGCTGCATCCATAGCTTCCTTCCTCAGGAAAGTTAATGTGGACTAAAAAAGACTCTGTGTTCTCTTTACTCTCATCCCACTGCCTGCCACCCCAAGGGGTGCTTACATAATATCCTTATTCTCCACCTTTTAATTCTTACACACTTCTCAGTTCATTTGCTCCACCTAAACCTGGAAAAGTATTCAATTATATCTCCAAGAGAGTATAGTACCAGAACCCTGTAAGGAAGGTAGCAACTGACTGAGCAAGGGCTTAAAGGCTTGAAAATCAAAGGCCTATCACTTTAACATTGGACCTTATTTTTCTGTAGTTTCTTCAAAGGGGTGGGAGTGGAGAGAGGAAGAGAGACACAGAGACAGAGACAGACAGAGAGAGGCAGACAAATTTTTCCTTAGTTTCTTCACTTGTAAAAGAGAGACAGAGATAGAGATGGGGGGCAGTGTGCTGCAGACCTGCCTTTAAGTGCTTCCTCTCTGCCCTTAATTGATTCTTGGGGAAGCCTGGCCATTTAATTATAAGACTTGCCTCTACTCCATCCTTGGATGCCCGATCTCTCAGTCTGGTTGATATGGGAAGAGCAATCACCCCCACTCTCCTAATTCCAATTCCCTTGATGATTTAAAGCTGCACTGACAAGACAGTTACCTTTAGATTTTGTCCTCAACATCCTTTTTCAACCCAACTCACTTCATTTTTTTCCAGTATTATACAGAAATTTCATCTGAGGGCTCATATGAGAGCATGATTCTTATATAGAAACCACTTTTAACTTCAGTGACATAGAAACTGAAGTCCAAGTAGAAAAGGCCTTGATCAAGATCTGGCAGCAAAAGAATCAGGGCTTAATCTTTTTTAAAAATTTTGTTTCACTTTTTTATGTATTCAGCACAGAGCCTACAGGGTCTCACTACAGATCAGACTCATACTGATTCTCCTGTTTTCAGCCTCCCAAGAACTGGAATTATAAGCACAGGACACCACACCCAGTCCTAATCACAGTGTCCCAGGGGCAGGGCTGACACAGCCTGCCAAGGATTGAACCACAGTCTCTGTATCTGCTTACGCAGGTGCTTTAATCCACTGATCTATCTGGCCATCCCAGAGCTTAATCCTGAGGCCTTTTCCAGTTTTTTTTCTCCTACTATAAATCTACATATGCTCTTATTATACCACACTGTCACCAACTCCTGTTTGATGTTCAAAGTTCAAATGATCAATCCCTGCTAAGGACCTGAATCTAGTGCTGAAGAGCACTAAGAACAAGAAAGATCTGAACTCAGACATATCCCACTCTTCTTTCCTAGACTGCCATCATTCTTTCTTGAAAGCTTCCTCCTGAATTTTGCACAATGTCAGAGGACCTCTTTAATTTTCAAAGATTCATGACTACTTCTTCAACACAAATCCACAATGCAGCCTAAATTACAGTATGTGGTGACAAGAGTCCTGAATTTCAGATCAGTCATTACCACTTCCTACAGTCTAACTAAGTGAATGACTTCAGCATGCCACAGGTAAGGACTCAGTGCTGTTAGAGCACCTAGACCCTTACCTACTAGGCTTTCTCCAGATACAGGACAGATATAGGGTTTATATCAATATGAGGCAATTCTCTATTATTCAAAATACATGCTTTATTTTAAGCTGAATCTCAAACTGGTATACCACTAGCACTCAGCTCACTATAGGTGTCCTCTCTGTGGTTGGTAGCTATAGTTTACTTGTTATAGAAGAAACCAAAGCCAAATATATTTAAAAGGGTAAATGTATTACCCCAGAATTACTCTGATTCTAAATCTAACAGATCTTTGGATTTCTTCTGCTAGTTTTGAACAATATATACAATCATATTAATCATTAATGTTAATCACAAAGCAAGCATAAATTATTAGAGCTCAAAGTAGCAGGTGAAACCATCTAACCTACGTATCCTTATTTTGCAGATGAGAAAAATACATTTTAGAAGAAAAAAACTTGGGGCCTGGGAGATGGCTCAGTAGAAAAAGCACTTCCCTGGCAAATGGTTCAATCCCCAGTTTGGCCAAAAATAAAAAAAAAGGGGCCGGGGATGTAGCTCAGTGGCGCAGCGCCTGCCTAGCAAGCGCGAGGTCCAGAGTTCGATTCTCGATTCCAAAAAAGAAAATAGTAAAAATAAGACCAAAAAAAGCTCCTTTGGGGGAAAAAAAAAAAAAAAAAAAAAAAAAAAAACCTTTGCCGGGGAGATGGCTCAGTGGAATAAGTGCTTCCCTGGCAAGCACAAGGGCCTGAGTTCAATCCCTGGTTCCATTAAAAAAAAAGTACAAAAAAAAAATACACTTTGAGCCGGGCGTGGTGGCGCATGCCTGTAATCCCAGCACTTGGGAGGCTGAGGCAGGAGGATTGTTGTGAGTTCGAGACCAGCCTAGGCTATAAAGTGAGTTTAAGGCCAGCCTGAACTGCATAGTGAGACCCTGTCTCAAAAAGACAAAAAAAAAAAATAAAATAAAAAATAAAAAAATAAAAAAATAAAAAAAAAGGAAAAAACTTATCTGAAATTACTCAGGAATAAACAGAATCTCTAAACAGAGTTGGAGG
>PVKA01025308.1:0-23908 GCA_004027165.1 Ctenomys sociabilis
AGGCTGGTCTTGAACTCACAACAATCCTGCTGCCTCAGCCTCCCTAGTGCTGGGATTACAGGCATGCGCCACCACGCCTGGCTTCTCTTTGTCTTTTTGAGACAGGGTCTCACTATGTATTTCAGACTGGCCTTAAGCTCACTTTGTAGCTCAGGCTGGTTTCAAACTCAGAACAATCCTCCTGCCTCAGCCTCCCTAGTGCTGGGATTACAGGCATGCGCCACCACACCCGGCTAGGCCCTTCTCTTTCTAATTTCAAATTTATATTATCTTGCATTTTGTATATCTTGGTAAATTTCTTGTGTATAGTGTAGTTTTTTTTGGCAGACTCTTAGGGGGCTCAGAACCTCATGTGTTCAAAGCCAGTTTGTGTTCTACTACTAAGTCATACCTAATTAGCCCAAGGTAGAATATTTAAAAATAAACCCAAGGTCTCTCGGTCTCTTGCATATCCTGCAAGAATGAAGATCATGGGCCAGAGAGATAGCTCAGTAGAATAAGTGCTTGCCTGGCAAGTGCAAGGGCCTCAGTTCAATCCCTGGTTCTGGAAAAAAAACAATGAAGATCATTCTCAGCAATCAGAGTGTTGAAATTCCAGAAAATGTCAACATCACTGTGAAGGGCCACAGTTACTGTGAAGGGCTCCAGAGAAACCTGTGGCAGGATTTCAAGCACATCATTGTAGAACTCAGTCTCCTTGGGAAGAAAAAGAAGAGGTTCTGGGTTGACAAACAGTGGGGACAGACAAAGGAGCTAATGACCGTCCACATGAGATATAGCCATATAGAGAACATGATCAAGAGGGTTACACTGGCCGGGCATGGTGGCGCATGCCTGTAATCTCAGGAGGCTGAGGCAGGAGGATTGTTGTAAGTTCAAGACCAGCCTGAGCTACAAAGTGAGCTTAAGGCCAGCCTGAACTGCATAGTGAGACCCTGTCTCAGAAAGACCAAAAAAAAAAAAAAAAAAAGGGTTACACTGGGCTTTGATACAAGATGAGGTCTGTGTATGCTCACTTCCCCATCCATATCGTTATTCAGAAGAATGAGTATCCTGTCAAAATCCAAAATTTCTTGGGTGAAAAATATATTCTCAGAGTTTGTGTGAGGGCAGGTGTTGCTTTCTCAGTATCTCAAGTCCAGAAGGATGAGCTAATCCTTGAAGGAAATGACACTGAGCTTGTTTCAAATTCTGTTGCTCTGATTCAGCAAGCCACAGCAGTCAAAAATAAGGATATCAGGAAATTTTTGGATGGTATTTGTGTTTCTGAAAAGGGAACAGTTAAGCAGCCAGATGAGTAAATTCCAAGAGTTAATCTAGCCAAAGAAACTTCTGGATTGTAAAACCAATCATTTTAATGAGCCAATAAAAGATATTTATTGAAAAAATAAAAATAAACCCTATTCTTTTATAGGAACCTTACCTTTTCTCTCCTGTATATGTTTCCTTTCTTATACACATGTTATTTGGAAGTGTTCCATTCTTTCCCACTTACATTCATAGTATAGTAAATTAATATTTTAAGAGTGTTAGACCTGTGTCTAGATGCTGTTGCGTCCCCCCTCCCCCAAAGCCTCATGCAGTCAAAGGTGGAGTTTTTCCAGAGGTGGCTGGATCTAGAGTGTGTGGTGGTGGGATCAAGGGTGCGATTGATTTGGAATAGTTCTGGCTTAGAGTAGGGCTGTGAGTGCTACACCTTCCCTAGACCAGGAAGCCTGCACACAGTATAAGGGACAGAAAGAGAACTAATGTGCTCTCCCTGCCTGCTGAAGCGGGGCTCCCTCTTCTCCAGTGTCCCTTTGCCAGGCCACCTTGCCTTGGAGCCAGCAGACTGGCCTGAAATCTCTACGAACTGAGGCAGATAAAGCTTTTGTTCTTTAACTTTGGGTGTCAGGTATTTTGTCTCAGCAATGAGAAAAGAAACTGAGACAAAAGAAATTTTTGGCTTCAATGACATCTCATCTCTTATAAGATAGTTATTCAAGGTTGTTGGCATTGAGAATGTCTGGAGTAATAGTAAAGATATTTCTAGTGAACTTTTCACACTATTTTCATTATCCTTAAATTTGCCAGCATCACTAGTGGAATGAAGCATCAGAAGCTTATGAGAAAACCTATACTGGTCATCTTTTATGTTAGAATAGATTAGGCTATTTTGAGGCTTAAAAAAAACCAAATCCTATATATAACTTTAAAACCTCAATAGTTTAAAATACAAAAATGTTCCCCCACCCATAAAAGTTTCTCATTAACAAGTTTCTTGGGCTGGGGAGATAGCTCAATGGCATAAGTGCTTGTCTGGTAAGCATAAGGTCCTGAATTCAATCCCCGATACTGCCAAAAAAAAAAAAAGTTTTTCATCCTTAAAAGTATTAGTTTTGCATGGTCTTTTTTACATATGTGTTTTGTGCTTGGTTCTTTTTCTGACATTAGCTAGTCAGCCTATCAGCATCCTATTTCTTTTTTTTTTATTTTATGCCTTTGGTACAGGGTCTCACTATGTAGCTCAAACTCATAGTGATCCACCTGTTTTCAGCCTTCCCAGTGTTGGGATTGCAGACATGCATGTGCGTGGTCTCAGTGGCCAGCTCAGTGCGCCCTGGGGGCAGAGCTAGCACAGGCAGGGCCAGTGCAGCCTGTGGTGCCAGGGATTGAACCCCAGTCCTTGCGCTTGCTTAAGCAGGCATTTAGTCCACTGAGTTACCTTGCTGGCGCCAGCATCCTAGTTTTTTTTTTTTTTTTTTTTTTTTTTTTTGTCTTTTTGAGACAGGTCTCACTTTGTAGCTCAGGCTGGTCTTGAACTCACAACAATCCTCCTGCCTCAGCCTCCTGAGTGCTGGGATTACAGGCCTGCTCCAGCATCCTAGTTCTTAATTCCCATTCTTCTTACTCTGATTCCTTACTCATGTGTAATCCTTTTGTAGTATATAATCATGTATATAGCATGTCATGCATAATCACTAGAAGGGATTATACATGACTTCTAAACTTGACAGAGTAGTTCATAATAGGCATGTTGAAAAGCTGGATGGACACATAGTTAATAAGGTGTTTTGATAACTGGGATGGACATTTTGTTGTTTTGTATCAGCATTTTGGATGTTGACTTGAGTTAGTTCCAAAGTAGTCACTTAGAAAATCACTAGCAGACATTTTCTATATATGTTGTTTGTAGCAATCACAGGAATTCAATAATAATTTTAATTCAGTTGATAAAATCAGAGGTTAGGACATTTCCTGCAGGCTTGAGCATTAGGGCAGGAAATTTGTTAAGAATTAGAACGCAGTATTTATTGATTTTGGAAAAATTTGCCAGCACCACTAATGTAATTTTTAGCCAGATTAGGAGTTTGTGAGAAGACCTGTATTGATCATTTCTTAGTGGTAGAATAAACTAGGTTATTCTGAGGCTAATGAAACCCGATGTACAATTAAAATCTCAGTGGCTTAGAAGTTTCTCATTAGATTGGCAAGGGTCCATGTTTACTGAGATTACTCAGTAATACAGCAGCTGCCATCGCAGTTTGAGACTTTTTTTTTTTTTTGTATATGTGAAACAAGGGCTCTGTGTAGTTCATGTTGCCCTTGAACATACCAAATTCATGGTGATCCTCCTTGCCTGAGCCTCTGCTGGGATTACAGACATGTGCCACCATGCCCAGCTTCAGAGACATCTTAAGGCTCTTGCAACAACAGTTAAATGCTCTTGCCTTAAGTAAAAGTGGAGGCACATGCACTGATAAATCACTAACCATCAACTTGTCACATGGTACCTCCTGATCATAATGGGGCCAAGAGATACAGTGTTTACTATATTTTAGTTTTTGTAGCTGTATTTACCTCCTTAAGTAGTAGTAATTTTTTCTCAAGCATTGTTTTGTTTTGCTTTGTTTTGTGATAGGATCTATTTAGTCTGGGCTGGCTTCAAATTCACAGTCATCTTCTCTTTCCTCAGCCTTGAGTGCTAGGATGGACAGGTGTGTGACACCATGCCTGTCCTCTCAAACATCTTTTTCTCTGTTCCTCCTCTCTTGACTCCTGTTACAGTTTACAAGTTATGTTGCAGTGACTCGCCTACTATTGCAAAGAATCATGAAAGCTGTTTTGAGTGTGTTCAGTATGTAATCCATTTGTGTAGGATTATTTCATTTTAATTTGATATAGTGTTCTTAATGATGAGCACTAATATTTGATGTTCATTGAACTAGGGTAAAAAATGATGTACGAGGGCCAGCAAGATAGCTCAGTGGATCAAAGGCCTGCTTAGGCAAGTGCAGGGATCAGGGTTTGATCCTCAGCACCACATATGGTGCAGGCCCTGGCCCCAGGTGCAGGAGCCAGCCACTGAGATTGGTGTGGTGGTGCATGCCTTTAATCCCAGCACTGGGTAGGCTGAAAACAGGAGAATCACTAGAGTTCGAGTCCAACCTGCATATTGAAAGACCATGTACCAAATGCATTAAAAAAATAAATTAAAAATGAGTCATTAAAAAAGAGAATGTTCTGTTTATTTTCAGAATGGTCTACTTACAAGATGTGTAGAGGTGGGGGGATTTTAGTTCAGCAGCACAGTGCCTGCATGGCAATCAAGAGCTCCTGAGTTAAATTCCCAGTATTTTGCCTTTCTCCTCCCCTCTTGCTCAAGTCAAACTACTTAAAAGAGGAAAGCACAATATATATGGGCAGCTGGGCATTGGAGCACATGCCTGCTGTCCCAGCTCTTTCAGAGATTGAGGTATATAGGAGGATTACTTGAGATCTTGGGTTTAAGACAACCCTGGGCAACATAGTGTAGACCTCATCTTAAAAAGACAAAAGAGAAAGGTATATATATTTAAAGTTAAAAAATTGGTCTTTAGGATATAAAATAGAACTTCATTTTCAGATTAGTGGTAGTTTAAGTAGTCATTTTAATATAGTAAGTTTTTGTGTAATTTTAAATACTATATTGCTGAAATAGTAGCATATGTTAGAATCCTGTTAGTAACAGTAATGTAAAAGTAGTTCAAAAAGCACAAATTTTTAAAAAGTACAATCTTAGGGCTGGGAAGATGGCTCAGTAGAATAAGTGCTTGTCTGGCAAGTGCAAGGGCCTGAGTTCAATCCCTGGTTCTGCCAAGAAAAAAAAAGTACAATTTTAAAAAATGTAAGTTGAGTAAGTTTCTTTATAGTAACTTTGAATACTATATTGCTGAAATGTTAGCATATGTCACAATCTATTAGTAACATTAATATAAAATTTTTTTTTTTTTTTGTTTTTTTGAGACAGGGTCTCACATGCACTTCAAACTTGCCTTAAGCTCACTTTGTAGTTCAGGCTGGTCTCAAACTCACAACAATTCTCCTGCCTCAACCTCCCAAGTGCTGGGATTACAGGCCTGTGCCACCACGCCCAGCTTCATTAATATAAAATTAATTCACAAAGTACAATCTTAAATAAAAGTCATCTTAAATTACTCAACACTTGTATAGAAATTGTATAAAGTGCCATTTCACCCTATGATTTGTTTTCTTAAGGCCTGTTATGCTCTTCTCTGCATTCAAAAATTGAGTTGAGTTGCTGGAATTTGGTCTATTTTTACTTGTGGATCTATATACTGACAGCTGTCTCTAATTTCGTGCTGTGAAGATCAACCAGTGATCTCTTGTAAGATGAGAATTGTGTAATAGGTGACTATTAGATAAGTAAACAAGTCTTACCAAGTTGCTAAACATTTTTTCTTGGTTTTCCAAGTAAAGCAGTGCAGGACCAAGTGTTTATTGATACCTACTAAAGAAACTTGTAATTCAGCGTTTGGCAGATTGCCTGATAATTGCTAGAAGTTTTTTTTTTTTTTTTTTAAGCAAAGTTGTATTTGTTATATGCTTAATTTAAAAATTATGTTTAAGGGATCAGTGAAAGCAGTGTATATGGAATATTTGCAAGTTATTTGAAATAATCCCAGATGTTGGGTTTAAAAAAAGTTTTGGGGGTTAGAGGTGTAGCTCAGTGGATAGTATGCTTGCTTGACATTTGAGGGGCTCTGGTTTTCATCCTTAGCAATACAAAAGTTTTACAGAACAAAATTATATCTTAATATGCTTTATAAAAATTAGAGCAGAGCTGGTCATGGTGGCACACACCTGTTATCTCAGCACTTGGAAAACTGAGGCAGGAATATCACTGCGAATTTGAGGCCAGCCTGGGCTACGTGAGAATTCAAGGCCTGCCCGAACTGAACTGTATATAGTGAGACTCTCTTTAAAAAAAACCAAAAAAACAGTATTTAAAATCCATATTGAGCAATATTTAAATTTTGCAGGTTTGGATTGATTTTTTTTTTACATTACCTTTTGTTAAACATTGTAGAAAAGACACAGTGACAGCTTATTCTCTCAAAAATAATAATGAGCACTAAGTTGCTCATTATGGATCTAGAGCTATCTTGTATTTCTTGCTGACCTTTTGATACTGTCAACATTGCTTGTCCTGTCAGGGTCATTCATATTTTCTCTCTCTCTCTCTCTCTCTCTCTCTCTCTCTCTCTCTCTCTCTCTCTCTCTCTCTCTCTCTCTCCTCACCATGTACTTCAGACTGAACTTACAGTGATCCTCCTGCCAAACCCTCCTGAGTGCTGGGTTTGTAGATCCCATTTTCATTTTTTAAAACAGATATGCTCAACCCTTTGGTTTTATGTTTTAGTCTTTTTGAGACAGGATTTCTCAAAATCAGGCTAGCAATTTCTAGCAATTCAGGCTAGATTTGAACTCAGAGCCCAGGCAGCAGCAGTCCTGCCTTAGTCTCCTGAGTGCTGGGATTATAGGTTTATGCCACCACACCCAGCTACTTTCATTTTTTATTTAAAGTTGCAGCCATTTTTTCCAAGAATCTTGCTTGCCGGTGGCTTCTCAACTCATTTTTCTTTTGAATCTGGGACAAGGCAGGCTCATTAAATTGAAGTAGATAATAGCTATATAACACATTGTAGTATTAGTTGAGTAGTTTTGGGTTTTTTTTTAATTTTTACATTTTTTTTTTTAAGTTAGGTGTTTTATATTGTCTCTAAAATAATGCTATCTCCCATGCCAAAAACCAAAACAAAACAGAACACTCAGGGGATTTCAGGAAGATTACCCACAGGGTTTGATAGCATATATTTCCATTTCTTACTAAAAGGAACCATGGATCTCTGGAGAAATAGCTGATTATAAGTGTGGGGACTAGACACACTAAGACCATCTTATATCAGAAAGCAGGAAAACAATCAATGATTATTGGGACCAGGAGTTTGAAGGCTTCCCATTGGACACTGGAACATTAAGGACAAATTATAAAACATGAAGATTAAAACATAAGGACTAAGCTAAAAGCCATTATCTTTGTAATACTAAAACCAGTAACACCAACAGAATACCTTAGTGGTCATCTATGGAAGATACTACAGAATTGAGTATTATAATTCTGAGGGCAAAGGGAAAAAAGTATTCCTCCTACAAGGATCTCCTGGATAATCAAATACAGTGATCTCTGGCTTTGTTCTCCAGTATTTCATTTACCATCAAAATCAACCTCAGTCTGAAGATACTACTGGGAAGTTCCAGAAATAAATGATTTATGTTTAAAATTGTGTGCCACTCTCAGCATGAAAAAAATCCACATTCTGCAGCATTCTATATAGCTATGAATCATTCCTGTTTCATATGCAGGTTAAATCACTTGTAGTCACTTGGTAACTATGCTGCATTGCTAGTGCTCAAGAGAAAAAAAGTACCCCGTTTTTTGAAACTTAATAATGACCATAGAGCATAAGAATAATGATGCTGCCAATTCATTTATGTCAAAAAAACTGAAGTACTTCCTTTAAGTGGCAAGGTAAATGTTCATAAAATATCGAAATTTGTACTTGAAAGAATGAAAATTGTTCAGGTTGCTAATATTTATAGAAGTCTATATGTAAAATTGTGAAGGAAAAAAATTGTTGCTGTCACACCTTACACTACAAAAGTAATGTCTATATTGTGTGATTAATGTTTATTTAAGATGGAAAAGGCATTGAATTTGGGAAAAGATGAACAGAAGACAGGTTCTGATTGACAGCAGTATTTTTTGCCAAAAAGCATTGAATCACTGTTACTGTCAATCTTATTGTGCGTGATCTGTAAATTAAGTTGTATTATAGGTACACAGGCAAAATGGATTTGGTACTGTCTGAAGATTTAGACATTCTAGGGGTTAGAACTGTATCCCCTTCTGATAGATAAGGACTGTTGCATAGGTTATAGAAGAACATGTTCAAACATAACATAGGGTAATAAAATCAACATCTAGAAAGGAGGAAATTTGATAGGGCAAGTATCTTTTTTTCCCCCAGTAAATAAATGATAAGAAAAGGCTGAGGGGACCTGAGCCTTTCTGTGTGTGTGTGTGTGTGTGTGTGTGTGTGTGTGTGTAATTTTTTTTTTTTTTTATGTTGCTTTGAAGAAAGGTTTTACTATGTAGCACAAGATAGCCTTGAATTCATGGCCATGACCATCTTCCTGCCTTAGTCTCCTGCTGGTCTTACAGGCATGCACCACCACACCTGGCTAATTTTGGTATTTTTGAGACAGGGTCTCACTATAGTTCCAGCTGGCCTTGAGTTTACTGCATAATTCAGGATGACCTCAAACTTGCAGGGGTCCTCCCACCTTTTCCATTGCTAGGATTAGAGGTGTGTGCCACTGCCCCACAAATTAAAAGATGTTGGCTAAAATACAATGTAATCCTATTTGGTTGGATCTTAGTTCTAACCAGTTAATTGTAAAAATAGTATTGGGAAATTTGAGCGTTAGGTATTGGCTACTAAAATTGTGTTAGTTGGGCTGGGGAGATGGCTCAGTGGAATAAGTGCTTCCCTGGCAAGCACAAGGGCCTGAGTTCAATTCCCGGTTCTGCCAAAAAAATAAAACAAATAAATAAAATTACTTTAGTTTTTCCTAGGGTGTGATAATGTGGTTGTGCTTTATCAGCACGGAAGTTTTGACCAGCTCCATTTCCGATCTGGGCCAGTTCACCCCCTCTTAGGCAACCTAATGGCCCCCTGCTCCCAGGAGGTCACCATATTGATGCCAAACTTTTGCAGATACCGGATCAGCATAGCGCATTGCAGCCCAGAACTCTTGGACGCAAGCGATCCACCTCAGCCTCCTGAGTAGCTGGGACTACAGGCACGTGTACCACGCCCGGTGTGGTTATGTTTTAGAATTTCTATTATTAGAATTAAAGTAATATTTACAGATACATTATAATACCTGGATTTTACATTAAAAATATGACTTAAGAGGATAATGACCTGAAAATTAAAGAAAAAGTGGATATTTTAATTAAAGAGTTAAAAATGAAAAATTGCCGTGATCTTTAATTTTTTTTAATGTTTACATTAGGAACATTCATAGTCCTTTGTAATTAGTGCCTTTTCTGGTTTATTTGCCTAATTAGGCAGAGGTTTATTTTAAATACAGGATTAAAGGGACTTCTGAGCACTATTTCTTTTAATTTGACACTTCATCTGGTACTCAGGCAAACTATATTGATAATTTTTTTGTATCATTGGTTGATTTGGATTTTTGTGTCTTTGTATGTATGGTATGGTATGAGGGCTTGAACTCAAACCTTTGAGCTTCTCCCTGCCTCGTATTTTTGAGTTACCAAGCTTGCATTGCGAATCTTCCTCCCTCAACCTCTCAGTGGGTTGGGATTATGGGTGTGCACCACCAAGCCTAGCTTTCAGCTTGATTGGGCTTCTTGTCTTGTTTTTTCAGACTGTCTCACTAAATAGTTCAGACTGGCCTTGAACTCACTATGTAATCCTGGTTGTGTTCTTAATTATGGATTCTTTGACTCACATTTTTACATTGTTATGTAAGAAGTTATTTTTTATATTGACTTTATTGCTGAGGATTACATTGGCCCTGCCTTCAGTAAGTGGAGTTTAATCTGATTTTAGAAACCTGCTGGCTTTCTAATTATGTATGTTTTCCTCAGAGGCTTTTGTTTTTGTTGTTGTTGGGCTAATAGTCATTGCATTTTTTCCCCCTAGCGATCACCAAGGCTTTGATCTCCAAAGTTCATATTTATTGTAATGTATGAGTAGCATAAAAAGAGTTTGGTGAAGAGTACAGTTATTTGCCCTTTTTACTAAGATGAGGGCCTGGCCTTAAGTTTTGCAGCTTTAAAATTATAAGATTAGGTAAAATTTATACTCATTAGTGTTTTCAGTTTAAAGTATTGTAAGTTCAACCTTTAGATTTAATTTTAAATTTAACATTTGAATGTCTGCTTTTTTTTGAGACAGGGTCTCTCTGTCAGGCTTGACCTTAAGTTACACTTCACTTTGTATGTAGCCCAGGCTGATTTGGAGCTTAGCAATGATCCTCCCTCCTCTGCATCTTGAGTGCTGAGATCACAGGTGTGCCCTATGCCTGAGAGTATCTGTTTTTGTAAGCATAGCAAAAGAACAGAACATTAAAATCTTTGAAAAATTTTAACAGGTCTAATATGCAGCTTTTGTTTAACACATATTTCTATGAGAATATATCACAAGTATTGATTTTTGTAATCATCACCACAATCAGGAATAGAATATTGTATCACATATACAAGAAACTTCCTTCTATGTTACCCCTTTAAAAAAAAAATTGTTCATTGGTACATTTTAGGTATACATAATGATCCCACTCATCATAAGGAATTTGTACCACTACATGATATATCCTGATTCTAAAGTATTGCTAGGTAGGCATGGTGAGGCATGTCTGTAGTCTTAGCACTCAGGGAGCCTAAGGCAGGAAGATTGCTGTGAGTTTGAGACCAGCTTGGACTATAGAGTTGTTCTGCTTTTTCTAGGAGTTTGATGCACAGCGTAAGATTTTTGGGCTCATTCTGTTTTCCTTATGTGAGAATGTATTGCTATAAATTTCCTTCCTAAGACAGCTTTCATTGCGTTGCACAGGTTCTAGTAAGTTGTATTTGCATTTTTGTTTGATTATAAATATTGCTTAATTTTTTTCTTTAATTTCATGTGAACCATTCATTGTTTGGGAGGTTATTATTTAGTTTTTATGTGCTTATAGATTTGTTTGTTCTGTTTTTGTTTTCTTTTTTCTAGTGGAACCAGGGATTGAACTCAGGCCCTTGAGCTTGCCAGGCAAGTGCTTATTCTACTGAGCCATCTCCCCTGTCCCTGTTTACAGTTTTTGCAGTTTTTTTTTTTTTTTTTTTTTTGCGTAACCAGGGAATTTAACTCAGGTCCTTGCGCTTGTCAGGGAAGTGCTTATTCCACTGAGCCATCTCCTTGGCCCTTTTGCTGTTTCTTTTGTCAAAAATTTCTAGTTTCATTTCCCTATCAGAAAATATGCATAGGATAATTTTTATCTTTTGTGTTTACTTAAACATGCTCTGTGCGCTAGCACATAATCTATTTTGGAGAATATTCCATGTTCAGCTGAGAAGAATGTGTATTCTGACGCTGTTGGATCTACTAAGTCCATTTTTTTCACAAGTTTGGTTTAGTTCTATTATTTCTTTGCTTATTTTTTGCATAGTTGATCTATCTCTGTGTCAATGGGGTATTAAAGTGCCCCGGTCCCCCAATTATGTTATTGCTCATTAGTTTCTTTATGTCTGTTAGATTTTGTCTTATATATTTGGGAACTCTTACATTATGTACAAGTATATTTATAATTGTTTTTCTTTTTTTTTTTTTTTTTTTTTTTTTTTTTTTTTTTTTTTTTTTTTTTTTTTTTTTTTTTTTTTTTTTTTTTTTTTTTTTTTTTTTTTTTTTTTTTTTTGTATTTTAGGGAAGGGTCTACAGGGTGTTCAGGGTCACATTACTAGATCAGACTCTAGTGATCCACCTGTTTACAGCCTCCCAAGAGCTAGGATTACGGATCTGTGCCACTGAGTATTCACTGACCTTGAAAGGCTAGGGCCAGAATGTTGGTTGACCTTGTAGCCTTTCTTTTTCTCCAATTTTTAATCGGCAAACTTAGGTTGTTAACCCTCCAGAAGAGAAGTTTATTATTACCCTGCAACATATGCAGTTCAGTTTACCCATACTATTAGTCTACATATCAGACATCATAGGCATAACATGGAGCATGTATTTTCCATCAAGTATTGAGATACTAAACTCTTAAGTCCGTACAGAATATGAAGAAGAAAAAAAATTTTTTTAAAAAAAGGAATTAACACACATATTTACATATTTAGAAATCCATCCATATACAGCATAGTAGCATTGTAGCAGGACTGTCTTGTGACTTTTTTTTGTCTTATTTTTCTTTTTTGGCAAAACTGGGGATTGAACTCAGGCCCTTGCACTTGCCTGGCAAGTGCTTATCCTACTGAGCTATCTACCCGGCCCCATAAAGATTTTATATAGGCAGTTTTTTTCATTTACAGGGTCTACATGGTCTCATCACACAGATCAGACTAGTAGTGATCCTTCTGTTTTCAGCCTCCCAAGTGCTAGGATTACAGGTGTGTGCCACTATGCCCACTCTCAATTGTCATCTTAGCATGCTTCAGCAACGGTGTCAGCACGCATGCTGGGGATCAAACTCTGGTCCCTAAGTCTGCCTAATCAGATGCTTTAATTCTCTACGCTATCCGGCTGGCCCTTGTATAGGTAGTTTTTGTAATTGTTACTTTCTAGATAATCTATATTTATTTGATTACCATCTTAGGTAATTTTTTTAAAGAGATAATACATAAATAGTCAAATCTGCATTTTAAGGGAGTAGTTTAATTGTTTCATTGTCAGGTTGTAGTCTATTTTTCTTCCTTGAATATTGAGGTGTTAATTGGCTGATTAAGAAGACCAACTTTTTTTAACTTACGGATTTGGTCTTACCTCATTATGTGTTCAGTCTTTTTTTTTTTTTTTTCTCTTTTTGAGACAGAGTCTCACTATGCAGTTCAGGCTGTGCTTAAGCTCACTTTGTAGCTCAGGTTGGTCTCAAACTCACAACAATCCTCCTGCCTCAGCCTCCCAAGTGCTGGGATTACAGGCCTTCGTCACCACGCCCGGCTCAGTCATTCTATTTGCCTTCCTGCACTTCATTTTTCAGGATTGATCTTTCAGGATTGAAATGGTGATTGCCTTATTTTCATATTTATACCTAAAGGTTTTTTTTTGGGGGGGGGGTACTAGGAATTGAACTGCAGGCAGGTGCTGTGCCACTGAGCTATATCCCCAGCCCCTCTTTTCCCTTTGTAAAACTTGGCTCCAACTGTATTATTATAAAGAATATGGTATAGTTTTATAAACATTGTATCTTCTTTATAGCTTGTAGCTCTGATCATTTTAAAAGCTACTTTTTGCCTCTTGCAATGTTCTTTCATTTTGAATTCAGTGAAAAGAGTGTTTATACTTGATTAGTGTAGTTTCCTTTAACTTCTGCCTTTAGCTTTTTCTTTCTTTCCTTTTTGTTTTTGCCAAAGCAGGGATTGAACTAAGGCCTTGCACTTGCCAGGGAAGCGCTTATTCCATTGAGCCATCTCCTTGGCCCCATACCTTTAACTTCTAATTCTGTGTTTTAGGTTTCATGTATGCTACTTGTAACTGGATCACGGTTAGCATTTTGGACCCAATTTAAAGTATTTTAATCATTTATTTATATTACTGTGTGTTTATTTTTGCATTTGTGAATATTTACTTGTTGCTTATATTTTTTCTTACCATTTGGTTTTCTTTCGGGGGAAATTATGTGCTTTACTTCCTTATTTAATTTTTTTAATGTGTTCATTACAGAGTCTACAGGGTCTCACTACATAGATCAGACTCATAGTGATCCTCCTGTTTTTAGCTGGGATTACAGGTGTGCGCCATCATGCCCAGTCTGTCACGGGCTCAGTGTGCTCCAAAGGTGGGACCAGCATGGCAGACAAGGGATGGAACCTCAGTCCCTGTGTCTGCTGAACGTGTACTTTAATCCACTGAACTATCTGGCCACCCTTGTTCTTTAATTTCTTGCTTATAAAATTCATTATTTTGTATATAACACTAATGTTAGATCTGCCAAAGAAATGGACATACTATCAATTGTAATATATTTGTTGATTTCAGGAATACTAAAATGTGAGAAAGTATATCTTAGATGAAATGTGGTAGTCTTTAGTTCTTGGATTATTATAAAAGCTATAAATTGTTATATTTAAATTTATCAAATAGATTCTTTAGGAGTGGTTATTTGAATGCTCTATTCTCACATTTAAAAATGTCTTAGCTCTTTCAAAGAGAGATACTACTTTCTGGTTACAGAATTTTGAGTTACAGCCCTGTTTCCTTGTACCAGTAGACACCAGTTTCCTGTTTCCCATAATTTTATAGTGCGATAAGTTTGGGTCCAGCCTGACTTAATCCCCCCACCTCCCACCCCATTTTAAAGGCGACTTATTTTTGCCTGGGTTTTGGTAGAGTTCTTTCCTGGATTTAGTCCTGCCTGGAGTTCTCTACAGATTCTTTTCTGTATTTTATCCTGGAAGTTTAGTGACTTCTTTAGGATATATCTTGGTCTTTGTGTGATTCTCTATTACACTTTGTTATTTTGTGACGAGCCATTGCAAGTCACAGATTTAAGAATAGTTTTTTTTAATGTCTTTTAGTATGTTTTAATTTTTATTTTTCTGTTCTTAGGAAGCATCAGCTTTTAATGATTATCCTCATTTTCTGTTTTTTTAATTTTTCTAAATTTTTTTTTTCTGCTATACTCAGTAAATTTTCTCAACTATCTTTCATTTCCTAAATTTGTTCTCATCAGTCAGTATTTGCTATATCTTATAAAATGTGATTTTCATTTTGACAGTGGTTTTAGTACTTCATTCAGTTTTTTGGTTTATGTCTATCAGGTAACCTTATCTAACTTCCCTCTTTTTAAAAAAAAAACAACAAACTTTTTATTGTAAATTCTGGTAAATCAGCATGTTTTTAAGAAGGGTTAAAAACCATTACAAAACATCCAGGCATGGTGGGGCATTCCTTTAATCCCAGCTTTGAGACTGAGCCCAGGAGAATGGCAAGTTTGAGACTAGGTTGGACTGTAGTGTGAATTCAAGACCAGCCTGAATTACAAGGTGACACTGTTCCAAAATAAAGCAGTTAATGACAAAATTTAGTCTTTACAATAACAAAAGAAATGATTAGTAAAGTGGTTTTTATGAAGATGTACTTACTATTAGAGAAAAAAACTTTTAAAAAATTTGTGCCTTTAGATGATTGTTTAATGGCATAAGATTTGGAGAAGCATTCTTTATTTGCAGGCTTCAAGAGAGGTGTGTGTGTGTGTGTGTGTGTGTGTGTGTGTGTGTACTTTTGCTATTGCATAAACTTGTTTTGTACACAGTAATCTGTTTTTGCTGTGTTTGTAAGTGCTCAATGACTTTTTCCCCTATTGTTGAAAAATCTATTGTTTTTATTTAGTAAGTCATATGGAATAAAAAAATTCATTGAAACTGTAAATGACAGATTCTGTGCTATCCATCTATACTACAATTAAAAGTTCTGCCGTGTTATTTTTGCTGAAAACCAATTTGCTCTGTTTTGTTTTGAAGAAATGAAGTTGATCAATGACGTAACCCCTGATCTGATCTTCATTCCGGGTGAGGAAATAGTGAACACTGTGACTGTGTGCAAGTTGTGGTTATGCGTGAGACTTTTATTGTGACTTACAAGAAGTATGACTTTGGTGTATTATACTATCTAATTAGGGAACAGGTTCTTCCATGACTTTTTCTTACTTAAAATGATAACTGAGGTATAAACTTTTTTTTTTAACTGTTAACAACAGTTATTTTATTCAGCATAGTGGTCTTAAATACTAAGCATAGATCAGCAGTTTATTCAGTATTATGAATGACTAGATTTTACTGTTCCCAGAGTTTTAAATTGTAGTTATGCTCATCAATTAAATGAATATATTAAAATTCTTAAGGATTCTAGGGCTGGGGAGATAGCTCAGTGGTCTAATAAGCACCTGCCTGGCAAGCGCAAGGACCTGGGTTCAATTCCTGGTACTGCATGCTGTGCTGGCTCTAGAAACCCCCCCAGGTGTGTTATGACAGCCAGTGAAACCAGGCTTGGTGGTGTACACCTCTAATCCCAGCACTAGGGAGGCTGAAACAGGAGAATCTCTATGAGTCCAAGCTGAGCTGGGTAGAGAGACCTTAAGGATTCTAAACAGTTGTGCTTGATTTCCAGTAATGTGCCTTCTTCCTGAGGAAGTATATGTATTTTAACTAATCCATTAATTTAATAAGTATTTTCTACCAAAGACTCTTAATAGGTCCATGTGTAGCATCAGTAAACAACAGAAATCTATGCCTTGTTTCATTCAAGTTGGTTAGGGTAGGAAGTTGTAGAGTGCTTTGTGGAAAAGAAGATGGGGAAAGCAGATAAAAGGAATATATAGGATATGGAGGTTATAATTTAAAATAGCTTGACATTGTTTAGGTGAACAAGTGATTAGTGGAGAGGAAGCAGTGAAGGCATGAAGGCCCTGCAGTGAGGATAGGCTTGAGTGTTGGGAGGCAGATGAGAGCAGTTAGCTGAAGTCCAGAGATATAGATGATTAGATAAAGATGCTGTTTAATTGTGAAAAGACCAAACCATAAAAGATCATAATGTCTTTAGAATAGTGACATGATCAGAATTCATATTTCATGGGATGACTGCTGGCAGCTAGATTGAAGATAATTGTAATAAGGAAGATATTTTACAGAGCACTGCAGGGTACTCTTTTAAATAAGTGCTTATAACTGCTATTAAAGGTTCACTATGGATATATCTGTCCTATTTTTCTTTAATACAAAAGGAAATGCTACTTCTATACCAGTCTGTTTCAATGGCTTAGCCCCTGACGTAGTAAGAAGGAAGTAAAATGTAAGATTGTGTAATAAAGAGAAATGAAAAAGATATAAAACAACTTGAAAAATCAGTATTTTGTACATACTCATTTAAGATTTGAAAAGATCAAATCATCATTACTTAAAATAATTTAGAAGGCCTAATGAAGAGCTTCACTCCCTAGAAGCAACTGCTTTTTAAAAAAGCTTTTTGGGTCAGTTCTCCTGGGGCTTTTTCTCCATGCTTCTAAGTAACATGCTTATAGTGTTTATGTTTTGGTTTATCAACTTTAGACATCCTCTGTTGACTTCTTGCTATGACAGATGTTTTCAGTCCCACTTCTCACTGATCTTCCTCGAGTGACCTGTCGCCTCTTTGGGGTTCTGCCCAGAAGGTTATGTTAGCCTACCTTCCTCACTGGAGCTCCTATGTGAGTATTCTGCTATTCTTTCTTTACCTTGCCTATCAGTTTGGTTTTTCATCTGTCTCCATCTTTTAGAACCATGGGCAAGCTACTTAGTCCTAATTTTTTTTTTTTTTAATTTAAAAATTAGTTTTAAATTTCTTTAAAATTTTTTTTTTTTTTTTAAATTCTGAGGTGGGTAAGGAAATGAAAACATATTTTCTCATCTGGCACTTTGAAGATGAAGACGAACTAAAGATTAGGCCAGAGTTTTGACTATGTACAGTCTGTATGTTTTTAAGAGTTAGATAACCTGGGCATGGTGGTGTAGCTCAGCATTCTGGGAGGTTGAGGCAGGAAGATTGCAAATTTAAGTGCAGCCTAGGCAGTTTACTTAGCAAAATCCTGTCTCAGAATTTAAAAATAAATTTAAAAAACAGGAGATATGGCTCATTTCAAAGGCCTTGTCTTAAATTCTTAGTACTGATTCTCTTACCCTAAGAGTTAGATACACTTACAGCATTTTAATCTTTAAACTATAGGACTAGGCATAGAGGTATATGCCTTTTTTTTTTTTTTTTTTTTTTTTTTTTTTTTTTTTTTTTTTTTTTTTTTTTTTTTTTTTTTTTTTTTTTTTTTTTTTTTTTTTTTTTTTTTTTTTTTTTGTATATGCCTTTAATGCCAGTTACTTACTTTTAATTCTAGTTACTCTGGACACTGAGGCAATTGGGATAGTAGGCATAGGACAGTTTGGGCTTCTGCTTTCCTTTTTTACCTTTTTTTCTTCTCTCCCTCCTTCCTTCCTTCCCCTCTTTGCTTCCCTCATTCTCCCCTCTCCTTTCCTCCTTTCTCCCCTCCTTTCTTTCCCCTATCTTTATTGAAGGGTTTCCCTATTGTAATTCAGGCTGGCCTTGAACTCACAGCAGTCTTCCTGCCTGAGCCTCCAGAGTCTTGGGATTACAAGAGTGTGCCACCATGCACCACCACTCATTTTATTTTTTGAGAGAGGGTCTTGTAAAGTTTTACATGCAGAACTAGGATTTGCAATCTTTTTGCTAGCATCTCCCAAGTGCTGGGATTATAGGCATATATGTCATGCTCAAATCAACCTTGACAATTTAGTGCGACCATGTCTTAGAATTAAAAAATAAAAAGGGCTGGGAACATAATCTAACATTCCCTGGTTTCAGTCCCTAATACCACCCCCCAAAATTATATATTTATTTCCCCCCTTCAAGGTATTTAAAATACATATGCACCATTCTTTCCTAAATTGGTACTGTGGTATATCCATCCATCCATCCATCCATCCATCCATCCATCCATCCATCCATCATCTTTTCAGACATGACAGTTTAATTGTCTAAGTTGTAGCTAATGCTCTGTGGTTTCTCCCTATGAAGAATATATTATCTTTGGTATTTCTTTTAGGATAAATATCTAGGTGTGGTTATCACTTGAGTCAAAAGTATTTTTCCATCTCAAACTTTTTCCCCTCAATAAATTCTGCTGTTTAATTTTTTTTTTTTTTTTGGTCTTTCTGAGACAGGGTCTCACTATGCAGTTCAGGCTGGCCTTAAGCTCACTTTGTAGCTCAGGCTGGTCTCGAACTCACAACAATCCTCCTGCCTTAGCCTCCCAGTGCATGCTCCACCACGCTTGGTGACCATCTGCAGGTTAAAAAGGAAATAAATTTACTTTGAAAGTTTCCAAGAAAGTTAATACTTGACACTTAATTTGTGTGGTTTAAGGGTATGAGAGTAATTTGCCTTTTTTTCCTTTTTGGGAATCTGTGTTGAACCCAGGGTCAGCATATGATCGGGAAGCATTCTACCGCTGAGCTACATAGGCATTCTCTGTCTATTCATTTCTTATGGCTATATATATTTTTAAAACTTATTTGGTACAACTTCTTATTGCAACCTCCCCAGTGCTAGGAATACAGCCATGTGCCACCATGCCTGGTTTCAGTGGCCGGCATGGCATGCCTGGGGCAGGGCCTGTATGGTACAGGGATCAAACTTGGGTCCTTGTGCTTGCCAGTCAGGCACTTAGATCGCTGTGCTATCTCCCTGCCCTCTTATGGCTATTTTTACATATTAAAATTTCATTTTTAATCATGAATTAAGCTTCTGTGTTTTCTTTAACACTTAACACACTTCTTGTTCTTAAAATTAGGTAAAAATATTGATATAATGGAAATGTTAGATGACAGTTTTGTAGCATTTGTGTTCCCTGAAATCAAAGAATAAATTCTAAGGAACAGTGATGGTTAATAGTAGAAAATTTACTGGAGTAAGGGAATGGGGAATAGTAATTAATAACTTCTGAGAGACATGAGGGATCCAGAAAGGGTTGCCAATGAGCCCAATTCTCAAAGAAAGTTTTATAGAGCAAAATCACCAGGCTCGTACAACATAGGTCAAAATTATAATCAATAAGATGCAAGTGTAGGGTCCAGGAAGATGGCTCAATAGAATAAGTGTGTCTGGCAAGCACAAGGGCCTGAGTTCAATCCTTGGTTCCACCAAAAAAAAAAGTGCAAGTGTAGTTGTTTGGGTAATATTGATCCAGTTGGTAGCAAGGGCATATGAATGATATCATTAACTTTGGTCAATAATCTAAAGTCTTGTCTTTAGCCTTAGTCTTTTTTTGCGGAACCGGGGATTGAATTCAGGCCCTTGCGCTTGCCAGGCAAGCACTTATTCTACTGAGCTGTCTCCCCGATCCTAGCCTTAGTCTTAACAATGGATCTTAGTCTTAGTCTTAGCCTTAGAGGGTGGGAGAGGATGATTTACCTTTAAAGAAAAAAAATCTCAAGCTTTAGTTTGTCCTTTAGTCACATACGTGAATCTGGCTGTTCTGGCTTTAATCTTCAGGCAGGACTCCAGCTACAGTTTTGATGCATTCTCTTTTTATGTACTGACTTCCTGGAGGGCCCAACTCTGTCTGACTATAATATTTCTGCCTAGGGTTTGGGATATAACTCAGTGGTCTAAGTATATCTGCCTGGCAAGTGCAAGGACCCGAGTTTGATCTCTGGTTCCACATGCCATGTGGGCCCTGGCTCTGCTGGCCCTGAAACCGGGCCATTGTGGCACACACCTGTAATCCAGTACTGGTAAGGCTGAGACAGGAGGATCATTACAAGTCTAAGCTGTGTAGTGAGACCCTATAGCTAATAAATTAAAAAAAAAATCTGTCTAACATAGCTGTCTATTATATTGCTGGTATTTTGAAGATAACTTTGAATTTAGAGCTAGGGATCATGGAGAAGTTTTGGAAGAAACTTGACAGCATTTGCTTGAGAAATTTCTCTTAGATTTGTGCTGAAATTCTGTGGTAATTTAGAATTTGAATTGTAGCATCCCAAATGTCGATTGCGTTGTGTTATAGAATATGTTGAAAGTATTTTATAGTTGAGATCTATAAAGCTTCTTGCTTTGGATAATCTGGCTAGACTAGTCTTTTCTGTGGAGAGGTGAATATATAATAGCCTTTTTCCTGATGAGTCATGGAATGTCATCAGGGAGTATTCTCAACATTTGGCTTAATTTTACTAGGAATTTCTAATTTGAGTTCTTTTCAGGGGAAATTTAATTTATTTAGATTTTAGACTAAGAGAACTTATTAACGTTTTATGCCATTCATAAGTGGCTGCGTACTGTAAATATATTTTAGAAAGCATACCTTTAACAAAACCTGAGCCAGGTGTGGTGCCTATCTTCTAATAGTCAAAAAAATTGTTAATTTATTTGACATTTATTGTGTCCACTATGCCACCCAACACAGTAGAAAACTCAGTATCTTAGTACTTTGGAGAGCAAAAATAATTGCAGCTTGTATGTTTACTCAGAAAATTACTTTTGTGCAATGTATTGTTACTTTTGCTTTCCAAATATAATGCCAGCTTGTCTTATGCCCTGATTTTAATTCTAGTTCTTAGGGAGAAGTAAACTAGCCACTATTCCAATGCAGACTTTGCATTCCCACTGTATAAAATGATGACTTGTACCTTGTTGCAGTTTGATATTGTTTACAAAACAAAGAAGTCTGTTTGGTGATCTACTTGGAGTTATTTCTGCTATATCTCCAATAGTGAGAATTAAGATATTGACTTGTACTCCACACAGACTAAAGGGGCCTTTCATCTTTCTAGTGAGAAAGAGCTCCACAGGAAAACAAAGGAAAAGCAATTCATGCAGAAGGAAGAGAACGCAGATTTGTTCCCAGGGGTTATATGCTAAGACAAGGATGGCTAATGTCTCATGTATTTGGTTGGTATGCGAGATTTTGAGCTTGTGTTTGGTTATTGGCATCTGTTTTGGGGGTATTGGCCATATCAAATGCTTGAAGGTAGGATGTGGTACAGAGGGAGATAGGAAAATGTATTGCTTCCGTCTGATGGTGTTTTAACCTTGTTTTTTATATATTGCACTTTTTGGGGTTATAGTAAAATACAGTAGAAGGTATGCAACAAAATTATTATTTTTGGTGCTGAGGTAAAACTTAGTCCTTATACATGATAAGTACTGAACTACATCTCCACCTATATAATTTTTATTATCCTTTCCATTGAACCTAGGACCTCTACTCTGAGCTGTATATTCCCCACTCATTTTGAGACAGTCTTGCCATCTAATCTAGGCTGGCCTCAAACTGGCTGGCAGTGATACTCCTACCTCCATTTTGCATAGTGCTAGAATTACAGGGGCTGTGTTTCCATTCTCCCCTTATTTTAATGAGTTTTAAGTGTACAATTAAATGGTATTAGTACATTAACATTGTTGTGCAGCTATCATCCCTATTTACTTCCAACACTTTTTCAGATCTCCAGCTGAAACTTTTTTACCCATGTATCTCTAGCCATGACATTTTCCTTTTGTGTAGTTTATTTATTTAGTTTATTTTGGCGGAACCAGGGATTGAACTCAGGCCCTTGCACTTACCAGGGTTGTGTAGTTTATTTTACTTAGTAAGTTTTCAAAGTTCATCATGATGTATGTATGTATGTATGTATGTATGTATGTATGTATGTATGTATGTATATATTTTTTTGTGGGACCAGGGATTGAACTTAGGCCCTTGCACTTGCCAGGCAAGCACTTATTCTACTGAGCCATCTACTCGGCCCCTATCCATATTGTAGAAGTATCATAAATTAATTTCTTTTTAAAGCTAAGTAATATTCCATTGTGTATGTGTATATATCTGTAGATATGGTGGGGGGTAGAGATTGTGCATTAACTTAATACTTAGGTTGTCTTCACATGTTTTTCTGTTAATGCTGTATATGAAGATAAGTATACAGATACCTGTTTGGGTTCCTGTTTTTAATTATTTTATATAACCAGAAATCAAATTGCTGGACCTATGTGAATTTTTTTTTTCTTTTTTTTTTAATAAGGCTGTCTCTCAAGGCAGGGTTTTGCTGTGTAGTTTGTGCTGTCCTTGTACTAAATTATGCAGCCCAGTTTGGCCTTGAAGTCCCAGCAGTCCTACCCCTGCCTTAGTGCTAGGATTATAAGTGAGGGCCACCACAACAGACAAATCTGTTAAATTTCATTCTGTACTACATTAGACAGTGCTATAAAGGTTTTTTCTTTTTGTTTTTTTAGTGGAACTGGGGATTGAACTCAGGCCTTTGTGCTTGCCAGGGAAGCACTTATTCCACTGAGCCATCTCCCCAGCCCTTTTTAAAAAATAATAATTAAAAGATGCATACTAGTTACAAGCAGTATTACAGAATCAAATCAGGCAATTAAAATAATGATAAACAATTGAAGAGTTACATGTCACCATTGCTGTGAGGTAAATGAGAATTCATTGTTAAGAGTTTGATTCATTGCGCTTAAGTCAAGGAGCTACTGGATAATTGTTTTCTTAAGATCATAAGAGGGGATATTTATGAACTATTGTCAGAACAACAGGATTAAAAAGCCTACACCCTTCAAAATTGTTTCCTTTTATTGTACTCTTACTGAATGTGATTATATACCATGTCCTAATATCTTGAAGTTTTGAATGTTAGGTTTCTGTTGATGTCATGATGGCACTTAGCTACACAGCCATTGTGTTGCCAGCATGACATAGAGCAACAGCTGCTGCTTTGTCTCCTTTTCCTCTTTCTCCCACTTCTCTTCTTCCTCTTCTTTCTTTCTTCTCCTCTTCTTTTTCTGCTCTTCATTCTCCTCTTCTCTTTCCCCTTCTCCTTCCTGTTTTTCTTTTTCCTCTTCATGTTTGAGGTACCTATGATTGAAACCAGGGCCATTGCATTGAACTACCTACCCACCTCCCACCCTTCAGAAAAGGTTTTTGTAAGTTGGTCATGTGGGATTCTCCTGCATCAGCCTTCCAAAATGTGAATCTTTTTTGAATGACATAGCATTAAGTATTTGTGGCTCCTTTCTTCCTATTAAAAAAAACACCCATTTGGGGGTTGGGGAGACAGCAGACTAAGCACCTGTTTGGCAAGCTCAAGGGTCTTGGTTTAGTCTCCAGTACCACATGCTGTGTTGGGTCTGCATTGAGCTGGTCACTGAGACCAAGTACAATGGTGTATACCTGTAATCCCAGTGCTGGGAAGGCTGAGACAGGAGGATTACTATGATTCTGAGCTGTGTAGTAAGACTTTGTACCAAAT